>VWZQ01010190.1:198091-376989 GCA_013397015.1 Myiagra hebetior | reverse complement strand
TAGAGGTGGGGAGAGAGGTGTGTTCTGAAGGTTTAGTCTGACTTTCTTTTTTTTTTCTTCTCTTTTAACTCTGTTAATAAACTTGTTAATATTCTTTAAGTTTTTGTGCCTGCTTTGTTTTTCCTCGTAATGCTTATCTCACAGAAGAGACATCAGGGGGCTACTGCCCAAGTTAACCCTTAAAACCACTACACAAAATGGTGTTTCCGCCCGGGAACCAAACTCAACCCGCTACAGGAAACCAGAAGTAGTCAGCACAATTTACTTTTCTTATGTTAGAGACATGAAATTTCTTGCCACTCCTCTGCCTTTGGAGTCCCAAAAAGGGCCCAAAGAGACAATGAGTCTAGCAGAGGCAGACTAAACACTCTGCAATCCTGCAGTAGGGATCAGCCATGTGGTAAAGTAAAAATCTCCTTCCCTCTTCTCCCCCAGACTTGGTACATATTGCATGCACATACAAGAGAGCAAGAGCAGCCATGAGAAGAACTTCAAAGACAACACACAAACAGTAATGGGAACAGCAATACCCCTAAAATCCCTTCAGTGCTGCTGTGTTCTGTGGCATGGTGTGGGTGAGTGCTGCTGGCTCTCAGTACACATTCCCCAAGTTATTCCCTTCGGTCTACAATCCTGAGGAAGACAGTCTGTCATGTTTTTCCCTTCTCTTACCTACAGTCTGAACTCCAAAACATGTGGAAAGAACATTCAGTATATTGATGAATATTAAAATGAATGGAATCACATATGCTATTGAATAAAACTGCGTCACACACACACAACTAGTTAATAGTATAGACAATAAAGACTTCACACTGAAGTACACTAAAGATATGTGATTACATTGGATTGTACTTTTTAAACATTTTAAAGACAACTTGTCTCCTCAGAGAGATTTGCAAAGCCAACCACCTGGAACAAAAACAAAAATTGTGTTCCCAGCTCTGAATCATTGAGGTTCATTTCTATTAAAAGCAGTGTAGTGCTAACAAGTAAAATTATTTTAAAATACACTTTTTCATTATATCCTATTACAAGGTTGCATTGTGTCTGAATTGTCTATCAAATCAGTTTGATTTTGCAGTGTTACTACCTTCTATATAGTATCTTTTCCTTCTTTTTGTCTGTGCACCAGTCCCATAAATATATACTTTGCAAAAAAAATCCACCAAAAAAAAAAAGAGTAAAATTAGATATTTCTGTGTACTTGAAGATGTGTTCTCCCTCTTCTCATTCCTTTTACTGTAATTGGAGCAACCTGAATAGTTAGTTGCTACACAAGTGCGAAAAGGAGTTTGTGCCTTTTCTTGCCCTCTTTTAGAACTGCTTTGTTTTTCTTAAAGTGAATTTTTAATATCTAATTGTCCCATCTCTTCTGTGTACAAGCAGAGGAACTTTATCTAAATATAGTTTGCCTTCATGATCTTATCATTATCCCTTTTACATTCTACATCTTTCATTCACAAAAGAGACACAACAAGACTGGACACAAGAAATAGTTAGAAAAATTATTCATGTTTTGTCTTATGTTTAATTGCAAACTCAGTCTGATCTACCAAGGGAGATAGGCAATTGCTTCAACCTAGGGGCAGATTAGGTAACTATCCCCAGTGCAAAGGTCTTATCTCCATACACAAGGGGCAGGGGAAAAAGAATTTCAGTCAGTAAGCTTTTTCACCTTTTATTAGGGAATCAATGATTTTCATAGCTGGTCAGCTCCTTTAACGGCACCATGTTCTGTTTCACTTTAGGACTTGTGAGAATACAGTTTGGGGTCTGAGTCCAGTCTTGAAACTGAATTTCTGCCTAACCTGAGGCTCTGCTTACAGGGATCAGTACCCCTCCTCTGGCATCAGTCAACATTCCCACTTTAAGCAAACAGGCAAGGATGGATTATCAGTTCAGTCACTACTGTTGTCCCCAACAGCTGTAATTTGACCAAGATCAAACAGGAGAAAAAATTTACTTTGGTTTCTATGTTACTCAGAAATTCCTAAGCCAAAGAGGCTTATCTTACTTGCCCCACATCAGCAGATGCCCTACACAAATGTCTACCTGCCTTATCAGAAAGCCTCTCAAATGAACACTTTTTCATATCTTTTTTTCCCAATCAACCATAGCAGCAGCAGCCAACTTCTTGCAACAAATCTGTAATTATATTAAATAGCCAAGTTAAATTAGACTCAGATGCTCTGAGCTATTGCATAGACTTGATGATATCTCTGAGACACCAGTGTAATTTTTGTGGAGAAGAGTTCATCTAAAAGTCCCCAGCATGTGCCAGTCTCTGCCTTGTGCAACAGCTAACATTAGGCAATGCTGGCCCAGCGAAAATTAGACCCTGTGCACCACTGTCTGCTGTCAGGTTCTCAGCAACTACCAAGCAGTGTGGGAATCAACCCCCTAAGAAAAATACCAAGTGGAGAAACAGGACAGCTCAGTTCCAACTCTGAACTGAAGCCCTCTGAGAATGTCAAAGATAAATGTGAAGAATCTGAACAGAACTTTTTCTCTTGCCTGCAAGTTGTGGGTGATAGGGAAAACAAAGACAATGGAGGGTAATATTATTTCTCTGTGTGGCTTGTTCTGAAGTACTTGGTATTTAATAGCAGCTAAGTCAGACAAGAAGGCGTAGACTGATTTGGCAGAAAGTTTGCTTTAGTATGTAACATAAAACATATGAAGGTGATCTATTTAACCTCTGCATTTCTACCCTTGCATAGCTTTTAATTCAACAGGAAGTGGGGAAAGACAGCTTATATATTGGTACTTTTGAAAGGGTAGGAAAGGAAGATTATGTTAGATTGTGACTTACAGGGTTCCTCATACTGAAAAGAACCTCAGTGGAGCAGAGGGCTTCTGAGCCACATATGGCAATAGAAAGAAAAACAACTAAATAAATACATCTGGGTGGAAAGAATAATGAGAAATCATTTTTCCACTGTAAAATGTGTGTGTGTGTGTGTGTGTGTGTGTGTGTGTGTGTGTGTGTGTGTGTGTGCAGCTTCAATATATTTTAGCAGAACTGCAGTTAGTGGGGATGAGTACGAAATCTACAGCTTTCCTTGGATATTAACTCCACTGAGGAATTTTATTTGTGGACAAGAGCTTGAGATCCTAGAACATACAGGCTATATACTGGGTATTTCATTAATGATGTACCAGACATGGTTTTATACTGATGTGTGTATTATTGAAACAAAGAACCTTACAATCTCTTCTAATGCAACTAAACATCAGTATCCCAAACCCACAATTTTTTTCCTTTTTGTTTAAATTATTTGGAAACAATGCCACTAAATCAAAAGGAAGAAGGCAGAATTAACAGTGCAGTAAGAAGAAGATAACTTAAAACAGAGTTCTGCATATATTCGTTCTACAACCAGTTTCTGTTTACATTTGGAATTTAATAAAATTCTGTTATTGTATTCCCAGGCAATAAAATTCCCACAAAAAATTTAGGCAAAACACAAATATTTTCCTCATCTACAATATGACTGAGTTATTGCTACTCTTGGAAATTTACCTTCTTCTGTTTACTTTTAGATTACAACCTGAACATTTTAAATAAAACAAAAGAAGCAACTTGTGTTAGGAATTACGGGCCAAAACCTCATCAGAAAACTCCTGTCTTTAGCATTGATAACAGCCAAAGAACTGTGATGTTTAAGGCTTTAAAGTTAGCCTTCCTGTTACCTACAATAAACTCCATGGTGTTTATTTTGTTTATTTAGTGGTATATAAGATTGGGGTGACTTCTGGGACAACTTGAAGCCTACTGCTTTTTCAGCTTTCATTAGCGTTAGTAGGAATCACATACATGCATCAGTGTCAGGATAAACTCTAAAAGAATTCATCTTTAAATAAGAGGGCACATTTAAAGACAGATTTCTATCAGTGCATTTTACATGACTATGAAAGATTTTGATTTGATCCACACTCGGCAGGGGTGCCCGTTATTCAAACCATGTGGTATCTGCTTGGTATGCAGGGCATAAATACTGCTGCTGTCAGCGTTTGCTTTAAAATCTGATGCAATATATTACAAAGAAGATTTGAACAATCATAACTAAAATTTGTTGGGGAGACTTGAAACAAAGGTTTGAATGGAGTTGAAAACTTATGGAAACAATAAAATCTGAAATGTTATAAGAAGAAACTTAGTATCCACATGGGAACTATTCTACAACCTTCTTAGCAAATTTTAATCAGACATGCCTAACAAAAGTAATACAACCAACTTCTATATAAACAAAAACATGCATACCTTCCAACAAAGGGATTAAATATTGCAGTTTACATTTCTTAGAACTACCATATATAGGAATACTTGGTGCAATCTGGTGGCACTGAACTTAAAGCAAAATGCATAGCCAATTAGCAAACTAGTTTCCAATACATATCTGTTTATCAGGTTATTTTTTCACTATTTTTCACTGTGAAAGCCATATTTACATTAATGTTCACACAATGTAATTCTAAGAGTTTTATGCCATCTATCTTTGTTTGGTCTGCTTAAATCTTATGAGAAATTCTTCTGTCCAAAACACATACACTGATAACCATAACCACCACAACCTGCCATATTTAAACTTATATAAAGTTTTACTATCAATGTTGCTGTAATTTCATATTTAGACAGGTCTGTCAGAAATTATGAAGGCATTCAGATGAAACTGTTCTTTCTGAAAGAGATCTAAAGATGTACTATAAATTACACAGCAGACACAAGACTTGAAAATACAAATGTGTCATAATAAATACTTTATACTATGTAACTTATTGGCGCAGAAGTTTTCAAAGTCTTATGAAAACATTAATACATGCAAGCCAAAATTAAAGAGGCTGTGTTAACAACTTTTCAGAGATGAAGAATCCATGGGGACATTGATCAAAATTTTATAGAAATTGTGACAGTAATAGAAATAAAACCCTCATGTCTGATCAGGATATTAAAACTCATACCACTTTGACATTCAATCTCTGCTTCAGAAGACTGGTCTTCATCTACGCAAAAACAAATCCTTCCTTTTCCACTCAAGTAGTGAAGTCTTCTCTGCCAAGCTTTAGTTGTATTAATTCTAACATATTGAGAGATAAAAAGTAATGTGGAAGCATAAGAGAACACCTGAATATACAGCATACAATGTTTCCAAACATGGAAAGAACTCCAAGAAGGATATTTTAGATAGTAAAATATATTTTGCCTTATTTATAGTGATGTTAAGTAAAGGAAATGAGATCAGCACTGCAGGATTTTACTAATAAAAATGTCCTTTTGCACATTTAAGATTACGAGATCTTAAGAAGCAGAAAGGATGGTCTTAACTGAGGTAAAGTCATTTTTCTTATAGTTGTTCCTTAGCCTGCTGTAGACAGCAATCTGATAACAAGTTCCTAGGCAGACAGACCTGGATCCAGTATGATTACTCTTTAATTAGCTGTGTTCAGCAGAAGGGTTCTAGTATCGGATTAAGATTAGTCTTTACCACCAACTATTGATATATACTTGATTCTGCTTCAAAACAGATTACAGAGCTTTTTGAGATCCTTCCCAAGGTTTTTATAAAAACAGCAAGGTGGGTCTTATTTTTAATACATAAAATAATACAAAATCACTCTGTGACCACATTGAAATGCTAAATTGTACCACCAGAAAGTGTTTTTCACTGACATGAACAAATGCTGAAGACTCAAAGTTTGCTTATGAAGATGAACACAACTAAGTTGAGTCTGAACTGAGGATCATCGTTACTTATATTTTATATCGTTACATAGTCACCATCACATATAGATTTTTATCACAAATCATTAAAATAACTTTTAAGGGACATGTTAGTATTAACCAAGGATAAAGGTTCTGGTGACAGGATGCCCAATTGTTCTGATGGCAGAAGAAATATGTATCTGAACTGTAGTTTTGTCCCTTTTTCACTTCTTTTTTTTTGTTTCAACACCACCAGTCATAGTCTATGATATACCTCTATGGAAATGTACACAAAAGGAATACCTCAAAATAAAAAACTCAAATATTTTCCTCAGTTTAACCAATGACAAAGATTCTACAGAAACTTGTCAGTTTCAGTTCTCAACTCTTTCCCTTCCATTTATATGGATTATTTATTATTTTTGAAAGAAAAAGATGGTTTATTAAAAAGTAATGATGGTGCAATAATAAGAAAACAACAATGTATTAACAGTAAAGTCAACTGCACTTTATTCACTGCTTCATTCTCAGCATAGGAAGCCAGCTTCCATAACACAAAAGGACTGTCCAGGTGTGGGGATTTGGGGCTTTCTTTTTTATTTTCCCTGCCTACTGTATATCTAGACCACTGATGTAATATAGCAAACATTTATTTTTGTGTTAGACAGGTAAATGATGGTATTAGAGCACAAAGTTTCCTAAAAAGCAATGTTGTAGGGACTTTATTGACCACAAAGCACAGAACTATCTATCAGACATGGTACCAGAATGCATAGGTCATGTGTGCTTCTGGCAGCAGCTTTCTATTCTTTTTGACTGCCTATCAACACACCACCATATGGCAAGAAAGATACCCAAACTCTTCTTGCTCTAAGACAATCTGTGCAAAATCAGTCAGGCAATTTGATGATACAGTCTCCATAAGCAGTGATTACTATCTAGAACTACAATCCAGTCAAAGTCTCCAGACAATTAAAATTTTTATTATATGAACATAATATTCCTAAAGATGTTAATCCTACCTCATTACAGTCACCAGTTTTGCACCACTAACACACTTCCTCTCATTTCCTTGCTTTGATGGACCTATGCAATCAGTTTTAACCCTAATACATGACACCTTGTATGTCAGTACCTCATTTCTTATTCTGATGGCCACAATAAATCACCTAGGGCTAACTATTTTACTGATAAGAGGAAAAAATTTGAGATGCCATTTCAAAGTCTATTAAGGATTTCAGAATAACAGTTTGATAAGCCTGAGCAGAAAGTTCAGACAGGAAAGACTTATATCCAGAGGGATTCTGAGGGTACATGAATAGACTGGTTAAATCTCCAGCTTTCCAGTACACCATACTCAGAAAATACACATTTTCAAACACTGCCACCAAACACAAATCCCTAAGTATAGTATTAGGCACATATTGGCTAATAATGTGATCTGCATATTCCTCAATGCTGCCATAATTTTCTATTCACAACTACAGATCTTGTTTCAAATCAGGGCTCTCAGAAGCTGGGACAATGGTGGTAGAAGTTGTTCCTTAGGTTTTTTTAAATCACAAGAACTGTGAAAAAACTACAATTGAAGCCATAGTTTGGGTATAAATAATGACTCAGACAACTGGTTTTTATTTTCATTTTTGTTTTCACTGACTGAGAATGTAAATTGAACTTTAGTGCTATTGTGCTTTGTTCTCCCTCTCTGTGAAAAAATGTGTTCTGCATTAAATTGCATGGATAAACTCAAACAGCTCCAAATATCACCCTTCAGATTTTGTGTAACACATGAGCCAAGAAAAGATAGAGAATGTGGTTTTATGACCAACAGATGGTGTAATTGGTATCATAGATGTTTTTATGTCAGGGGGTCGTAGGTTCAGTCTCCATCTGGAGCCTTCTTAGATCTGCTGTGTAGCTAAATGATTAAAGAAGCTATATTGGGTCAAAGACACAACCACCTGCCTGAGGGTAAAAGAACTGCTTTCTTCATCTAGCTGTTATACTACAGTTGCCTCCCATATTACAGTTTTCAAGCCAACCAGCGCAGCAGTTAATACCAACAGGACTGCACAAAATATTCAACACCAATATCAACACTCATATCTTTTGAGTTTCTCAGGAACTTTTGACAAATCTCATAAAACTAAGTTTTGTCTTGCTTACATGACTGAAAAGCTATTCTAACTCAGACTGATAAATAACTGCAAAAGGCCAAAATTCAAGGAAAACAGAACAAGTAGGCTGGATAGACCTTGAGAGATTCAGCATTGTTCAGTTGGCCAAGAGGGCTCACACCTCCCAGTCAGAATTAGACACACTTGAACTCTGATGGTAAAATGCAATATCAATGCTCAGCACAGTTAGTCTTAGTTTATGCTTAAGTCTTAGCTTAATTAGCTACAGTTTATGGATTAGGATCAGAATATTAAAAAATGCTCTAATCCTACATTATTAGGTTTGTATATGGTTTACCTGGCTAAAAGGGTGTACAGACAGATCAAACAATAATTTATGTACACAATGAGATCATCAGTTTACTTCCCTTATGGGTAGAGTATCAGCAATAATAAATATACAAAATCAGTGAAACTGTGGCTTCACTGGAAACCAATACTGTCATTTCCATGAAGCCGGAATTCTACATACTCAGAATTACACTTGCCTGGCATACCTCATGATTTCATTGCTCTCTATAGAACTGGTGCCAGAGGCCTTACCTGGCTAATACTGGAAACGAGTGAAATATTTCTGCCTCATTAAAAACCACCTTGCAAATTACTAGTTTCATGAAGTTCTGCCACAAAGAATCCTATTATTCTTCACAAACTCTGGATAGCAGTAACCCTGTGCCACATAGAAACTCAGTCCAGGATCTAAATTTTAAAGATAATGACACAAGCATGAGAAAAATTATTTCATTCATCACATTTCCTGTGCTCATATGTAAAGGAACAGTAAAGTCAAACTCTTTCAGAATTATATTCTGTTTCAAGGATTCTCCCATGCTAATAATAAGCTTGGTATATATTAATACTTCAAAATAAGCTTTAACACAAATTAAAAGCTAATATTAAATAACACAAATTAAAAGCTAATATTAAATAGCCATGTATATTTTCAATATTTAAACACAATACATATTATTTGAACTGATCATAAAGAAAACATGGGATCTCATTACAAGCTTTAAAAGTTTCTCTTTTCCTACATGACTGAACTGATGGCTTGCTAGATCACTGCAGTAACTTGATGAAGACTTCTCTCACAAACCTACATCCATGAGGTCAAGCTTCAGTATCACAGATTTCAGCTGTTGATAATATGCAAGACTATGTGCTTCTTTTTGCAGATCCCTAAACAAAATATGCATGTCTTCAAAAAAGCAGTTGCAAGTGAAGTTTAACTGCATTTGCTTCAATGCTATATATGTTTTTGTATGGGGTGTCATTCACATGATTCATCTTTGCTGGCATAAGAATAACTTGAGATGCAGTAAGAGGAAAAAAAGAAAGGTGTATTTTCTCTCTCATGTCACAAAAACATGCATTTCTATTTATTTTTACTTACCACAGGCAGTGAAACAGTTTCCTTAAACACAAAAAAGATATTCTTTCTGCTGCAGAGCACTTTTCCTAATAGGCTATGCTATGGGAAGGATAACAATTGCCACTTCAAAGTAATAGTATGTATTTCCATTCTAGTCATCTCTATGCAGTTGAGACATTTCAAGTAGAGGCAGGATTTAAAAAATGAGTAAATTTAACTGAACAAAATATCTATACTAGCTACTGAGCATATTGCTTAGACATTTGAGTGTGGACACACAGGAAACATCACCAACATAATCATTCAGCAGCCAAAAAAACAAGCTTGTTAATTTAAGTACTTTTACGTGAATTCATGTAGCCTGTCTTCATGGGTACACTACGTCCTCTTCCTCCACTTGTCTCCTCAAACCCATCAATACTCCCTTTAAGGGATAATAGACAAACACACAGTGTTGTGTACTAGCAGTCTAAGATTCTTCTGAGACTATTCTTGTTTACTGGAAGTAGAGGGCTGCGTCAGTCAGTCCCTTCAGTCACGAAGTAAGATATTCAAATGTTAAACAGCTTGGGCATTGTGCAAGTTTTGTGCTGCCAGAGAACACTTCCACAGTAAGCTACACCAAAGGCAAATGCTTTGCTGCCATTTTATGACCTGTTACAACAAAAAGTCCTTCACCCACGAGTTAGCTCACTAAATATTTCTTCTGTCCTACTGGCTGCACAAAGAATCTCTTTGGCTAAAACAGTACACACATATTCTGAACTTTTAGGGTTTTTTCATTTTAAGGCTTGGAGTGGCCAAGACTTGCTCAAACCATGCCATTTGATACCACCCTTTATCTCTGGTCAAAACTGTTAGGAGATTGTGGTGAGGATTTTTGCCCAGCTGTTTTCAACAGTTTGTGTGAGGTTACATCAGGCTGATGACTGGTCTCTACTGGGGTTCCCCAAGGCTGCACCTTAGGTCCAGCTCTCTTCAATATCTCCATAAACAACTCGCATTCAGGACTCAAAGATATATACTAAGTAAGTCTACCAGTGGGAGGTGCGGTCAACTCCCTTGAAAGTAGAGAGGCCCTGCAGAGACCTTCACAAATCTGGACAATCACCAACTGTATGGCATTTAACAAGGAAAAGTGTTGGATTCTGCTCCAGGGACAGGTCAGCCCCAGGTGTACAGACAAACTGGGGAACGAAATGCTGGAAAGCAATGCCACAGAAAGAGACCTGGGAGTCCTTGTTGAGGGCAAGTTGAACATGAGTCAGCAGTGTCCTGACACCCAGGACAGCCACTGCGTCCTGGGATGCACCAGGCACAGCCAGGCAAGGGAGGGGATTGTCCTGCTCTGCCCTGCACTGGGGCAGCCTCACTTCGCAGGCTGGGGACAGTTTTGGGTGCCACAATACAAAGAGAATACAAAGCTATTAGAGAGTGTCCAAAGGAGGGTAATGGAGAAGGTGAAGAGTCTAGAGCAGAAGCCATACAAGGAGCAGCTGAGGTCACTTGGTCTGTTCAGCCTGGAGGACACTGAGGGGAGACCTCATTGCAGCCTACAACTTCGTGAGGGGAAGAGCAGGGGCAGGCACACATCACTTCTCTGTGGTGACCAGTGATAGGACCCGAGAGAATGGCCTAAAGTTGTGTTGAGGAAGGTTTAGGTTGGATGTTACGAAAAGGTCTTTCCCCCAGAGGGTGGTTGGGCACTGGAACAGGCCCCCCAGGGAAGGGGTCATAGCACAAGCCTGACAGAGTTCAAGAACTGTTTCAGCAATGCTCTCAAGCACATGGTGTGATTCTTGGGGCTGTCCTGTGCAGGTCAAGTACTTGGATGTAGATGATCTTTGTAGGTCTCATCCAACTCAGGATATTCTGTGATTCTGTGATTTCTTTTCTTAGCCCAGCATAAAAAATATTTATAGAAAGGTGTGTGAATACTTAATAAATTCCCTTTGATACCACACACCAAATTCTTCCTGCAGGTTGTAAAAAGTTTATATAACTTCACTCATTTTCTAGTTTCTCTCTGATGCAGTTGCATCTAATTTTGTTGTGAGATAAGACACTATCCTGCAAACAGTTTCTGATTATGTGACAACTCACGGCACAAGTTCACCATTCTCCAATGTACATTGTTACTGCCTAGATTTTGAAGTGACAGTTGGTGACTTGGGTGACAACAATGGGTGAAAAATATTTCTGGAGACAGAACTGTTAACTTCTAGATAGTCTCATTACTAATGATAACAAGGATCCTGCTATTTTCTTCACTGCAGCTCCACTGCAGCATCTTGCAGTTAACTTACTACTCTTAACCAGCACCTAATGAGCACTTGTGTTTTCTGTTCAAATCGAAGGCTCCTCAAATGCTACCAAATTCCACCTTTGTAAAAAACACCATCTTCCACTGTCTTCACTTCACAGTATTTAAAAAATGTTTCCATTTTTGACCTGTAACTCCAGCATGTCTGACAATGCAGCTGTGATATTTTACCCACACTTAAATTCTATGGTATCAAATTGGAAAAAATATTAAAATTTAAAGACTAGGCTTCTATACCTAGAGGTGATCACTGACACCTTGAGTATTTATGCATTTCCACAGGTCTCAATTTACACTCAGCATTCCCCAGCACTATATGCCAAGGACCTAAGTCATTACATTTTCATCATCATCGTCAAATAAATCAAATCAATTTGTACCATCATATTAAAGCAAACACTCACTGCTTGTGTAATTTTCAAGCGTCTAACAATGCATTTAGTTTTGGTGTCTGTCCTGAAAAATGAATGAAAAAGAGCAGGAAGATGACTGGAAAACAAAAATGCAGGAAACAGCAAAAGCTTCAAGAAATAAGAAAGCAACCTATTTTAATGTTCTAATATTTTAAAATCCTTAAACATTTAAAAATTCTTATTCTCAAAATAGCGATCAAGGTTAAGCAGTTTTTAAAGTTTAACAGTTATTAAAAATTTATTAAAAAATTTTAATAAGCAAATTTAGTAAAACAATCATGCCTAGTTCTTTTATCCAAGAGGAAGTCAGGAAATTTATTCTTGCAAATGCTGATTACTGTTTGGTAGCAATTCTTTGTATGTAGCCTGTTTTTGAAAATCTAAAAATGGATAAAAAATAGATCTATAGTATTTCACCAAAAATATATTCTATCAGAACTGTCACAGATAGGAATTTCATTACCATTGAGTATTCCTAACTATCAGCTACTTTAAAGGCCACTGAAATACTCCCGTATTTTAAGCCTAAAGGTTGCATACAAAGGTAAAGGGGTATTGTAGTCTGTTTAGATTCTGTAACTAAAGTTCACATTCACTATTGATGCCAATGCAAAACTTTACTCTGCACAAATATGATACACAGAACTGAAGCTAGCTTGTTAAAAAATATCATCCTGAACAAAGTTAAAATTAAAAAATCGTATTTGACCAATTCACCATTGAGAACAGCCATTTCTTTATCTCACTACGTGAAAGAATAGAAAAAGTCCAAACCACTAAAAATGACAAAAGGAATTCAAAGTCACCACTCAAGTTATCATGAAGTGCCGGTGTTCCATTACCTTTCTTTATCCTTTCCATCATCAGCATAACTTGTACTTATGGTAATGCACAGTTTAAATTCTTGCTCATGCACTCTCTCAACACCTGCTGTGACACTGGTAATCAACAATGGGATTGCTCCAAACAAAATCCAATTTTAATTAGACCACATGTGAAAAATTATTTCCATTTCCTGCTCTGAATTACAGTCACAGAACTACAGAATCACAGAACAGGCCAGGCTGGAAGGGGCCTCAAAAGATCATCTGGTCCAACCTTTGGTGAGAAAGGGTGCCTAGATGAAATTATCCAGCACCCTACCCACACACATCCTGAAAATCTCCCATAATCCTTGAGGAGGTTGCTTTCCAGTGGTTGCCCATTCTCCTCACTGCAAAAAAATTATGTCAAGATGAAACCTTTCCCTATGCAACTTGTACATATCAGGTTCCATGTAACTCACCTTGAGAAACCAGGTCTACTGGGGGCTGATGGCGTCCATCTGTCAGACAAGGGGAAGAGCATCTTTGCTCATTAGCTTGCCAAGCTGGTGAAGAGCTGTGCCAGGGGAGGTTCAGGTTGGATATCAGGAAGAATTTCTTCATTAAAAGGGTTGCCAAACATTGGAACAGACTGCTCAGGGAGGTGGTGGAGTCACCATTCCTGGAGGTGTTCAAGAAATGACTGGACATGGCTCTTACTACCATGGTCTAGTTGACATGGTAGTGTTTGGTCAAAGGATGTACTTGATGATCTCAGAGGTCCTTTTCCAACCTTAATGATTCTATTATACTGCCCATGTAAGCTGTGGATGGCCCATCCCTGGCATTGTTCAAGGCCAGGCTGGATGGGGGTTGGACCAACTTGGTCTAGTGGAAGGAACCCCTGCTCACGGCAGTTGGTACTAAATGATCTTCATGGTCCTTTTCGACCCAACCCATTTTTACAACTCTATTGCCCCTTCTATTCTCCATGTGGCTTATTGTGAAGAGAGATTCTGCCATCTTTGTAGACACTGTGTAAGAACTACACAGTGAAAAACTGTCCTTCAATCTTTCTTTCTTCATAGGGCAGGTTATCCAGCCCTTTGGCCATCTTCATGGTCCTCCTTTGGACCTTCTGCAATCTGTCCTTGTCTTCCTTAAATTTTGGAGACCAAAACAGGAGCACAGTCTGACAAATGCTGAGTAGAGTGAGACAAACACTTATTTTTGGCCTACACAAAACGCAAGTTAAACACCTAGTTTAGATATACTTTACTAAAGATATACTTTACTAAAGTAAAGTAAACACTAAGTTACACATTTCCAATTCTACTTAAGGTGTTCCTTCAACTTCGATACTTACTGGTTTTTGCCAGCTCTCAATCCTTTGTTGGAAAAAGCAACTTGGTTATACAATCAGCAAGCAGAGCTAAGTGGTAACACCTCTAATAGCAGGGGAAGATAGAGACACCTTATCCATAAAACGTGGTAGGCAAAATTGCAGTATTTTATTCTGTAAAGGTGTCTCAAAGCTGGGGTGCATGTAATCTGGACTCAAGCTCGTTGATACACCAGAAATTGTATTCTGAGTCACAACAAAACTATCTGACCCACTGTCTAGCTTTCAACAGTGGTTTTCAGCAAGTGTGTGCTACCTAAGTATTAGAAATTGGACATGTAAAAACTGTCCTTCCCTGAAAGGTAGTCTTCAGCAGATTTAGTAGTTTCTGTGACTTCTACTATGCATGTTTTGCAATTACCTTGTACAAAATGGACAGGAAACTAAAATCTGGAAAATCTATCAACAGCAAGACAGAGTAAGTCTAATACCTTATTACCATGAAAACTGCCAAAGAACATAAAAACACAAAAAGAAATGTTATCCAGACACTTCCTTTTATTAGGACACTGAAACAGTTTAATGTACAAATGCTTTGTGTTAGTTGTAAATATTTCCTCTGTTTAAGCAGCATTTACAGCTCTGTACATTTACATGTGCACTTCTCTAGTCATCTCAAGATGCAAGACACTTTTGCGGTAGCAACTTCATAGATCAGTGAATGCCAACACTCCACAACCCTGTTTAAAATAATAAAGTCCAGATGGAGTGACAGAAAGGAGACAGTACACCATTCTGTGCATTGACTGGGTTCATATTTCAAAAGTGAAAAAAAATAAAATCAAAGTTATTCAGCCATACATCTCTTTCCTTCTTAATACCCTCCTTATGCATTTCACCTCCTATCCAAAAATAATGATTACTATAATAAACAGAAAAGGCATCTGTAGTTTCTCCAATAAAAACCATAAAACTACACAAATAGCAATCATTTATTTTTAAATATTCAAGGAAAATAAATCTCTTTGTTTAAAATTAGAATACATATATATCACGTAGACATGTTTCTTCAAGCTAAAATACCTTTAAAGTATAAAATCTTTCCAGTCCATCCCAGTCCCCATATAGTGCAAAAAATTGCTTCTATCAAGACAATTTCAATAAATGGCCCGCTTTTTACAGTTAAAATGCCTTCCTTCTTAACTACCAGATATTAATCTTCAATTAAAAAAAAATTAACATTTATTTCTGATCACTATTCAAAATACTGGATCTATTATCCACTTAGCTGAAACTCTGTTCCAAATATCTGGCAAAGTAAAATACATAAACTGATTGAAATAAAATTTATTTTCAAAAGATACTTTGAAGTCTGGGATAAAGTCTTTGTATTTGATTCATCTCACGGTATCCTACTCAATAGCTTTCCACTCAACTCCAGTCTCATGCTCACATCTGAAGAAATGGATGGAAAAATCCCGCTTCATCCAAACATAAATACAAAGCAACTAACACAGATTTGTTCATATATCTATCAGCCAAGAGCACGGGGCAGTTAAGCACCTTAACAGGCTTCTGATTTTTCAAATGTCAGAAGTTTAATCAGAATCAACTGCTGTCTCCCTAACCCCAATCAACATTTTTCCCCAGAGCCACCCATTTCTTCATCTGCTTGCCATGTCAGAGACATTTATCAAAAAAGTCAAAATGAAGAGGAGCCAGACATGCTTAAACTGACCAGGAATATCCCTCGCCACCAGTTACATCTCAGAAGTGTCTTAATTTCTCACAGGGACCATGCATATAACCTGTCAGTAAAACACACACTACAACAGCATTTCAACTGCTATCAACCAAGGTACTCACTTTACTGTGATCCAAAAGCTTCTTTACTATACGCCGGTAAACAATAAAAAAGGACAAAGGCAGTTTTACCAATGTTTTAATGGTGGGTATGTGTTTGTCAAATGAATCAGATTATAGCATCTCTTAGCAACATTTTTGAACTTTTATTTCATCAGAACCACTTAGTCACAGCTTTGAAACTGCTAGAAATTTCACTCTGCTTCTTGTTACTTTAGTTGTCATCACTGCATTTAAAAGCAAAGATGACAAAAGATAACCAACAAACCAAGAGCAAAAATAACAACACAAATCCATGTATCTAAAAATTATTGCTAGTTCTCTAAACACAACAAAAATTCTACCCCATTTTCAGACAACTTAAACTAAAATGCGAGAATTAAATATAGATTCTGCAACCTAGGATTTCAATGGCATTTGTTATTTGCTTACCTTCCCAGGTTTATCTTAACTCCAAAACCATTTATTATGCTGCATTTGAATCACGCTACCTCATTTGTTCCAAGTTTACACATCAAAGGCTTGACTTCACTCAAATATGCAGGTTTCAATTATCAAGCCAAAAATGGCTCAAAAGCTCAAAGTAGAGCGATAACATTTAATTTCCATTTCTCACATTCTCTGAGGGTCTTCAAGATGACTGTTCTGCACTTTGGTTCCAGTCTGTAAAATGGGAGTAAGTTCATTCTGCACATTTTTTTCTCTTTTAAATTGCTGGCTTCTCACTGCCTTTTACTCACAGTTAACAGAGAAAACATAAATGTCCAGTGAAATAGAAATATTCTTTCACATTGGGATGAATGTTTTTCTACATTGCACAGATAACAATTTGACTATTTCAAATGTCAAGAAACAATCACAGAAGTGCCCCAGCACAACTTTTGATGTTCTATCTGAATGTACACAGCTGAAAAATTTTGAAAGCCAGTGTAGAAACAGTCTCTGTGAACTGGAAGCAACATAGACTATGCTCACCTAATGTAGAATATTCAACAATATATGGTCGACCATATATTGCATTGCTACAAAATCCAATTGTGTAAGTAAAAATCTGAATCAAACATGATTAACTTTATATTTAACAATGATGTTTCTCAAAAACAGACCTGTAATCCTTGTAGTAGCAACCAAAAAGGCACATAAGTACAAAACAACACAACATGTATTAGGCAGAATACAAAATTTTTAGACAGCATTGTTAAAGCAAAATCCTGAAATAAAAAGCTATATTTTTTGTTTTATAAAAAGGTACATACTTCCTTACCAGTTTCCTGATTGAAGTAAAGTGTCCGTATATGTAATGTCCATCTGTGCTTACCTAAAATCCTGACAGCACAACCTCCAGACATTACTACCAATTTACTTGGGTATGTTATGTGCACAGATTGAATTGTATTTCAGTAGTATTTGTACCATCTAAACTCTTAGTAGCTATCTGTGAGTCTTCCCTTCTAAGGTATAGATGTTTAAGATAAAACTAAGCACACATCATTTTTGTGCTTAAAAGCAGTTTGACTAAGCTAGTATTTAGTTGCTGTTTCAATACCTTGGTTCATTTTCCATGTTGCCTATTACTCCTCTTCAAGACTGGTACAAAGCTCCCGTATCTGAACATACTACATTGGAATTACGTAAGTTTCACAATTCAGAGGTTTGAATTTAGATATTTTTAAGTTAATAATATGAAAATCCCCACCCATCATATCAAACATGCATATGATTACATATGGAATGCTGGAAGCAGATAGTATTTGATATGAATTTACTGGTTAGACAATAGAATTCTATGGCCAGGCTTTCTTAAAACCTGGTTGCCAAAAATGGTTAGAGAAAGATATATAAACAAAAAGAACTGAAGTTCTTCCCTCCTATAATTCAATAATAAATGACATAATATAGCACAAAATTATACCTTAATGTGTTATTTTCTTCCTTTTGGAAGAAGTATGAAGAACAGTGTATTTTCATCTGGAAGGTGGGGAGGGATAATTCCTTGAAACTTATTTGAGCTTCCCGCATTCAGAGAAAATGCAGAGAAAACAGTACATTTTACATGGTTTGGGGTGAAACTGAATGCTCAATACGCATTTTTGAGAATGTTTAAGGGTTTGAGGAAATAAATTTAAAACTTTTTACATTAAACATATGAAAGAGTCATGAACGCAATAATGATATCCGATTTTAAGTAACGCTAATAAATGGTAGAGTTTGAACTGGAACAACATTGTGTCATTCAGCAATTCCAAAATTCAGCATTCTTCCCCTCACTGCATTTGTACCACTCTAGAACAATTTTTCTAGTCAGATTTCAATGCCATCAGTGGAAGAATCTGGAAGTCACTATACAGTGTAAAACACTTATCCTGATAATGTAGAGAAAGAGGAATACAAAACCAGCAGTCTAATTCAACACAGACTGTGCAGCTTCCTTAAGGAGTGATGCAGCTTTGTCCAGTTCTTGTTCTGTTTGTTCCACTGTTATCACTACTCGAATACTAGAAAAAGAAAACCAGAACATATACAGTAAACTTTACCCCTAGACTTCAGCTTTAGAATTGTTTCATACTAATTTCAACACATTAAGATCACTGTCTGTAGGGAAATTATTAAAAATTCAAATTCAACCAGAAACAAGACATATGATTAAACAGATGTGGTCAAACTACTTTTTTGCCCTCGCTCTGCCGCCCTGCCATACACATTGCAGAACTCTATTATCTTTTTTACCTACAGAGGTGTAGCTCATGGAAATGTGCCTGCTAACAGGCTACATGCTGATCCCCAAGACACAGGTAGCTTTGATGTATTTATTTAATGGTACTAGCAACCTGTAACAGTATATATACCTCAAAAATGGGGCCTCTTCCATTTTTTAAGAACCAACTATTCAATCCAGTCCACTGAACAAAACTCCATCTTTCTATGAAAAGAGATGGAGAGCCATACCCAATAAAAATCAAGTAACACATTAGCTTTCTGCTAACCTGGGTGGAGGAAGACATTTTTCTTCTTTCTCCAGATAGCGAGCCTGTGTTAATGCAATGCCACTATTCATGCACTACAAATAAAGAAAATACAGTGGTCAACCTGGGAATTTCTGATGGCTTATCCTTTTGATCACCAAATACATATAACTAGCTTTTATTAATCTGGTGCCAAGATAAATGTAAGTTCTTTTCCAAAGGGAGGCTGGAAGGTTGCACAAAATAATTTCTAATTTCAATACAGCTTTAACACATAAAACAGTTTAGGGTGCAGTGTCTTTAGTTTTCATCTCTTTGCCTGTAATCAGGCGAACATACTGTATTTATCAGGCAATAAATAATATTTAAGCATATTTACAAGGAAATTAACTTCAGAATTTCTTTGTTGCGTAGTCGTTTACCTGCCACCTGATATATAAAGCTTCCATTAACCCTCACCTCCCCATGTGGGACAAAGAGAACCAATATGTATTGAAAAAGGGAAAAATACTACATATAGAATATGAGATTGTACATACATAAAAAACACAAGTTCACAAACTCAAAGAACCAAAGGTTGACCTTAAATGGTTAAAGGGCACCTCCAGAACACGGTTCTTATTAACATTATAAAAGTTGTCTAAGCAACAGTTTTATATGCAGATTTGAGCACTAAAATAGAGAACAGGAAATAACTATTTCCTGAAGTAAAAGGTCTAATATATACTTTTTAATCCAGAGCTACAGACCTAACTATTGGCAGCAAGAAATGGTTAAAAGATGATCTTTAATAGAGCAGTATAATCAGCAAAGAAACTGAGTTCCTTGCAGCATTCCTGCAAGATAATTCAACAAGTTACCCAACAAGCCTCCCTACCCTTCCTTCATTATTAACATTCAAAGTCAATGATATATTTTAATTACTATGGGGACACTTACATAATCCACAACTCTTTTGAGTAACTTTACGTCATTTTCTCGAGATCCACAGCTCTCCTCCAACTGTAAGTGCAATGCTGGAGAAAAAGATTCTCCCACTACTTTTAAACCAGAAATCCTAAAACAAATAAAAAGCTTTTGATGTACATCCTACTTGAAGACGTGTTGAAATTCTAGATAACAAGTGTTTCCCCTTTCTAGGTGGTGAGTGAGACAAGATGGATATTTCACTTTACTGACACTAATGCAGACAAAACATACATGCATTTCAGCTTGCATTACACAAAGATAACAAAACTTATCAAGCAAATGTCTTTATTAAGGAGTTTCAGTAAGTTTGTATAACAAAAGTTACTCATCCTTTTGTAAAAAGAATTAATCATTCAAAAATTCTTAATGAATCCTTACGAAGGCGTAAGAGCAATGTCTGTGTTAGGCCTGTAAGTTGCTGATAAAAACCCAGCTAGCTAGGTCAAGTCTTTTGAGTCTACATTAAGAATAATAATAAACTTTTTTATCACTTAAGGGATAAGATGGAGCAAAGATTTTGCTGAAAGGTTTTGAAAGATTTGGCAAGATTCATTATTTTAAATTATTTCCTGTAGAAAATCTTCACTGCATCATCTGTCACTTAGTCAGAAGCTTCTCTAAAATTAGTTACATGACTAGAATTGTTCCCTCATCTATATATAGAAACAGTTATTATTTGGGTTTCTAGAATTTGACTGAATGACTGACATTTGATTGTCATTGTCCTGACACATCATACACATTTGGGACTGAGTTGTTCCCAACCGAAAATCTGTATGCGATATCCAAGCAAGACCGCTGGTCCCCAAAATTAACAGGTCATATAAATGCATAACAATTATGAGGTGTAATTTTGATTTCTGGACTTTGATAAGCTTGCCTAACACACATTTTAAGAAGATTGGGCTCATTTCATGGTAGTATCATTCCAAAGAAATTAGTATAATCAACATGCATTAGAGATTTTGTATGAGTGTTTTTAAAGGTTATTAATTTCTGTAATATGCAACAGAAAATTATTCAGGAAGAAGAATTGTAAAATACAATTGCACAATTACTGCACATTAAATGATTGTTGAATATCACAGCAATTTCTGTATCTTTTTAGTATCAATACCTGACAGGAAAAAAAAAGCAGTTAGTCAGTATAGTCATCTTTTAAAACAGCATAGTGTTAGAAAATTGCTAGAATTTATCTGAAAAGTAAGGCTTAAAATTTCCTATGTGCCTCTGGAACAACAGGTACTTTATTACTATTTTAACGTTCAAGTCAAATATGTAGGAACAATATTGTATTCAAGGCAACTGAAAGGTGCATTGGGTTGTCTGAAAAAGTATCTGTTAAGCTTCATTCCAAATGCTTTTTTTTAGACAATTTTCAAATTGCTTATCAACACTTTGTGTCACTGAGAGTTATCATACTCTCCTAAAAATTTTAATGTGTAAGAGATTGCAGACTTCCTCACTAGCCTTAAGGCATAATCTCATTTTAAAAACTGTGAGGGATTTAAAAAAATTGGACTCTTTCTAGTAGCGTTAACAGACAATTGGGAAAGAATAATTTTCCTCCTTTAATACATACATAATTGAGAGTACAGATCCCAGTGTAAGCATCTGTAAAACGAGAAACAGATTTGGGCAAGAAAAGTTCTTTAAAGTTGGCATTATAAAGGCATAGCCAAATAAACACCTAAAAAGCCCCAAACCCCACACTTACCCCTGTAAAGCTTTGTGAATTCGTTCACATTTAGCCCGGAGAGTCTGAAAAATGTCTACACAAAAAACAACAACAAAACAAAATAATACAAAAAAAATCCAAACCAAAACAGAGAAAGAAAAGGCTTAGATTTCCTGTTTCTACTTTATATTCCTCTAAGATTTAAAATACAGCATTTGGAATCAAAGGTATGAATCTCTATTGAACTACTAAGTCTCTTTACTAGTCTTCTTAATGTTCCCAATTCCTACTTCTGCCAGGAAATGACAAGCTTTTAAGTCCTGACAAATGCATTACTTCCCTTTATCTCATTACTCCAGCTGCATATGGAGCTGCTGCTGTTCATGACCATATGGAAATGATGACATAAACACTTTGTAATGGGACTGAAATGGCAGGTCCAATTTATAAATATCCATAAATATCTATTGCCATGCAGACACTGCTCGTTGATCCTATCCCCAATTCACTGCAGATTCTTAAAGAGGAAACTGACTCCTGGATCTGCAAACCCTGGCTCTTTTCCTTGGTGAAGGCCAACCCTACACCACACATAACAGTCCCGTAACTTACTCTTAATATTTTCTTGATTCTATTTCACTTTAGAGGACTGGGCATGGGCTACCCAGTCATATTCACTTTTTTGTCACAAATTAAATACTGCATCTCTGCAGATGTCCTCCAATCTGTTGATTCAAATGAAGGTCAAAACCAAATATACACAATTAGGCCAATTTTGTCCTCATGTGCCTCTCAGCCCGTCCACTTCCTAAAAAAAAAAATAAGTAAATTCCTCCCCAGGTGTTCTAGTGACAGGGATTTGGACCTGTCATGGCCTGGGCTCAATTCCCGGTCAGGAAAAAGATTTTTCAAGGCCAGGTTGGATGGGGCTCCTGGTCTAGGTGACCCTGCTGAGGGCAAGGATGTTGAAACTAGATTATCTTTAAGGCTTTTCTAGTTGACTCCTAGAGCAGAAATTTCTGTCTGCCAACTTTATACAAATGACCTGTATTTGGTCCTGCAAAATCACAGGCAGTTTGCACCCTGATCATTCCTGAGACTCTTGCCTGAATGCGTAACTAAGAGAAGAAAAAAAACCTAATCATATAGTCCATGTGGAAAGGAGAGGGTTGTTCAGTCCTGAGGAAATGTATTACCATTTGTTTCTATTTAACCTTCTCTTCCTTCATTTGTGCTGAAGGAATGTTTTCAAGGAAGAGGCATAACACTGATCTACACAGCAGAATAAAAATTTCTTATTTGCTTTTTAAAAACCATCCATGTCCCCCTTAGCCTCAAATAACCAGCTTATTTTCAGCTGCAAGATGGAAAGGGAAGACTGAAGAAGAAAAGCGGAATGGGAAATACCATGAAGAAAAAAACATGCCTGCAAAATTAATTAGCAAAAGAAATAAAGAGGACATCAGAGTAAGAAAGTGAGGAATCAAAGTAGGGAGAAGTTCAATGTATTAGTCTGGGGTGAAGAAAGACTGAATGACAACATTTTCCTGAATTAAGTACCTGGATTATCTTCCATAATATTCAGAGCCTCAATAGCAGCAGCAGCTAACAAAGGAGGTAGGGAGGCAGAAAAGCAATAGCCTTGACCAGACAATCGCTGTGGGAGAAAAGCAAAAAAAAAGAATTTTTTTTACAGTAATGTAGACAATGTTTTAAAAGGTAACTCATATATATATATAAACACACCTACAGGTACATGTAAGGATTTGAATGCATGTCTCCAACTCATCTACAGTATTTCATAGAACCAGACCATTTCTGTATAGAATCAAATACTGCATAATCATCTATATCATACTTGCAAATTGATATTAATAACTAACTCTCATACATAAGCAACTAATAGTGCCAGACTATTTAAAAAGAAATCTGTCTTACCTGATGGTCAATAATAAAAGATCTTCCACAGCAAAATCCACCAATAGAAGCCAGTGAATTTTCCATGTTTGCACTAATAAGATCTATATCATCAATCTGTCAGTTAAATCAACAAATTATTAAACGATGTTTTTGATTGCACCAGAACCATTTATGTTAATCTATTAAAAATATATCTTCTTTCATATTACCATGAATACTAGAGAAGATACACCAAACTATGACATAATAGAATGAAAGTACAAGTGAAATAACAATAATTTTAAGCAATATAGAAAGGACTTTGGCAAATTGAGATTTATGGATCTGTAAATAAATTGCATATGATCTCTCTCTTCCAGGCATTGCAATGTGAAGAACACAAACAGATAAAACCAATTATTTAGATACTGATGACAAGTCCACAATGCACTCAGTGTGGCAGTTTCCTTCAAGAATATAAGTAGCCCCACTGTAGTCAGTAGAAGGTAGAATGTGATTAAAATTAAGTATAAACCTAATTAAAATAGTCTGAACATTAGCAACATAATTGCCTTATTTCACTTGTCAGTTGCAAATAATATCTTTTGACAGGCTCTGAAAGATTTTGTCTGTAAATTAATTTAATGTAAAAGTCAATTAATTGGAAAGGAATTTAACATAGAAGCCAGTTAATTAGATGGTGGTTGGCATGTATCACAGTAACACTGCTTCCTTTTCTGAATAAATCTTCTCTTTTCCATGTTTGGTATTATCAAAAGCAACAGGACAAAGGGGAAGACAGAATGAATTCTCAGAATTTTTTATTTCACTTCCAAGCTGAATTCAGATACTGTTGGAATGTAATGAGAGATGCTCCACACTAGAACATTGGCAAACACAAAGCTCTTCTTCCTGTATCTCAGCTCAGGGGACTGTGGTAGTAAGCAACTGCAGGGATACCATTTCGAATTTCCAAAGTACTCCTCAGCTGTATAAACACCACTAGAAGTAGACCCTTGGAAAAATAGGTTGGTTTAATCTGCTGTTAAAGTACCACAATAACACCTTTGAAAGAACCATCAAAAATTTTATTCTATTTTTCCCCACTGGAGAAAAAGGCAATAGAGTAAAACAGGATGGCTATATACTACAAAGACTTCTTACTTACTCCAAGACCTCAAATATTTCTGTGTCAGAGTGACACTTTTAAGTGTATGGCTGGAAAAGACAGTACTCATTATCTCATTGCATGTCCCAAAAAAGGATAGAATTATGCACTGTAAAAATTCTTTTGTTATCTTCATCATTAAAGATAAGTAAAACTATTTCAAGTAAGCACATGAAAGACTGCTAAGACCTAAAAGCTTTAGGATTGCTAAAAAAACTCTGTATTTTAAAAACCCCTATATCTACATGCCTACTGTACACTAAAAAACTATCTGTTAATGCCACAGGTATTAGAAAACAATTGCACAACTTGCTTCTGTACAAGTCTCTCATTCACAACAAAAAAGTACATACATTTATTCCAAAGTGTTCAGTAATTCCTCTTCCATGTTCTCCAAGGACCCCAAAGGAAAGGCTCTCCTCCAAAAATATTCTAACTTTGTATTTATATTTCAATTTTATCTAAAACAAAGAAAATCATATAAAATACAGGCCAGAATTTGGTGATAAAACGCATGGGAGAGATAAGGTAAAGAAAGATAAGGACAGTATTATGAATACTGCATAAAAGTCAGTTCTAGAATTCTGTTCTGTCCTTAAGATATTTTAAAAGCCTTCAAAATTATTCCTCCAAGTAATACTAGAACAAATTTCACAAATGTTCATATATAAAAAATCCCCTTTTTTAATAGGTTCTCAAGTACTTTCAAGATGACACATTTCCACACCATTTCTTCCATCATCTACAAGAACAGAGCCTGCACAAAAAGCCATTTTATGCTGAACAGCAAATGTTTTCCTTGGAGTCACTATCTGACATTTGTATCAAGGTTTCTTTGAAACTTTTTTTTCTTTTTTCTTATATCTAACCTAGTTTAACTATCTAGTATCATACAGTGTAGCTGAAAATATAATATATTTTACAGGATAAAAACAAAGACCACAGTCAGATATTCATTTTTAAGTCTCAATAGCTTCATCCTAGTCAGAAGTTTCAAAACAAGGTTAAGATTTGGAATCACTATTTCATGAACATGTGAGAAAGCAGGAAGGTAAACAAAAAAACTGCACACAGAGCTTTTCTATGTAGGCTTAATTACACAACAGTATTATTTCATTAGACACATGCTTTTATATGCAGCTCAAAATGCAAACTAAAACTACTTACCAACTCTGGAAGAGGGCAAATGTCTCCTGTGTTCATATACAATCCTTCCACTACAATAAACCTTCGAGTTACACGGGCCTTGCGAGGATTCTTCAGAGAAAGATATGGTTTTAGTCTATATCAGGTGTTACTAAACAAGAAAAGCTCCAAATTTTTTTTGATAGGGAATGTTTTTTTGAAGGGAATGGCTTCTTTTTCAAATAAGCTGTTACTTAAGTTTAAACTTATTTTTCATCTTTAACAAAAGTTGAAATGCCTCACTGGGCTACTTGCCTTTTATTTATTTTGTAATAATTCCAAAGCTTTTGACTTCTACACACGATTTAAGATGCAGTGTTTTGCAACAAATCATAACCAATCCATTCAAACTTTATGAATAAAATACTACCAATGTAACTACAGAACAAATACTACAAATCTTGGTCTCTATTATACTCATCATTAGCCTAAGCATTTAGAAGACTTTTCAACAAGTGTTTTGAGCACCAGGATTCACAATGCAGCATAAACTTCTTACAAGTACTGTCTTTGTAAAACACAATGCAAAAGTATTCGTAACACTCACACTACAAAGTCCTCGTCTGATCTCTGGATACAGTACAGACCACTAAAATATCTCACTTGTTTCTGCTAAATTTCAATTGTTATCATCTCAGTTTTGCTGTTTTAAAATGCCATTCTTCTGTTATTTACTACTGCTATTTTCTGAACAAGGGTATTTAACCACACTGCTTTCATTCTTCAGTTCTTGTAAAAAGATTCAGAAACATCTATTTGACTTTTCTGTGTGGTAGGTACTGAACTAGTCACAGTCTGCTCTACAGGCTTTACCAACTCTAATGACCTTTTCTAGTCAGTACATCTTAGTTATACACACATGGTCTATATTAAGCTCTTGCCCACCAACTTTATGCTCACATTCAGCTAATTACAGTAAGAAACTTTAACCATGTAGCTAATTCAAAGCACTCTGCTCTAACAAACCAAATGTGTTACACAAATTAGTCTGAAAACCACATCTAAAAACTCATGTAAAGATTATCTGACAGTATGTATCTTCCATGAAGGCATGTTAACTAGTATGTTATCCATAAATTTGCTGTTAATCAGATCCATTACTGATGTTAAGCTGATTGACAATTTATCTACTTTGCTTTTTCTGTCTTTTCACAAAATCAGCTTTCTTTCAATTGTCTGTAACTTGCCAGCATTCTGCAAACAAACCATACAATCACGATAGCTACTCAGTTAATTCTTTTAAAACTAATTTAGTAAGTTATCTGTACTTTCTGATCCTGATCCTAGGAACTGCTTTTGGGCATCCTTTTGCATTACTGTCAGAATGAGAAGTGAGCCATCAAACTGACTCAAATTTTTCAAGAGAGAGAACATATTAAGAGTTGAATGCATGATAAGGGAAGACTAAGAAAAAAATCAATCATAGTGATTCTATAAAAGACTAGCCATTTTTGTGCTGATTTCATAGTGCGGCATTCAAAGTGGTAGTTAACTTGCATGATTTATTAGGTAAATACAGTTACATAAATTTCTCAGAGATCTAAAAAAAAAAAGCTCTGTAATAGTATCTAAAGAAAAGAAAAACATTATCTCACTTCAGTCATCTGCCTGTAAAGATATTCCCCTGCTACTAATGCCGATGAGCTCAGTTCTAGGGGTTAAGAAGATAAATGAAAATTATTTTTTTTTTTAATTATCTTAATTAAAGAAGCAACATTAACTGTTCAGTAGAGAGTTACGAAAACCAAGTAACTGCCTTTGAGCACTGAATCCATTCAATTACACGACTCAGTAAAAAAAATGTGGGGGAGGTGGCACAAAAGAGTACAAATATTTCTTCAAAGGAATGGTACCTTTTGATCTTCAGTCTCTTGTTCTTTCAACAGTCGTTCAAGGTCAGCCATATCATTATGCTTAAATAACTTGATGTTACTACGAGATGCTTGTAATCCCTTCTGAATAGCAAAGCAGGCAGCTTCATCTCTGTAAATACAGTAAACCCTTCTAAGTTTGTTAAATGTGGTGCAATTATTCAAAGAAAGCTGATTATTAGAACTTTCTTTTGAGCAGATATTTGTACTTAGGTGTAGACAAAAATAGATGTTTTAAAGCACTGTATATTTTATTTACTTTTTGAAAATTCATTTCAAAGCTTCTCAATTTTATGTATATTACAGACACTCATCCTTTTGTTTGTATGTGACAGCAGTTTGAGCACAGCATTCTGTGGACCAGGTAAAATACCACAGTAATCATCCCAGAATCCTCTCACTCCATTTGCTCTGAGTCTTAGAAAGAAAACACAAAGATGCGCTTGTAACATTTTTTGTAGTCCTCCAAATACTCAAAACCTCCATCTTAATATCATTTGAGAAATAATATCTCTATGTCCAAAGAACGATCCCCCATTTTTAAGTGTTGGAACAGCAAACAGCAAAACACAGAATTCCAACTATTATGGGTTATGCAATTTCACAGCTGCTTAGGCCAAATAATCTTGTAAAAGTGGCAGCTAAAGCAAACCTGCACATGCTAAATGCAGTAATTTCAACCAAGCTGCTTTCAAATATAGTGAGATCTTTTGTCAATGAGAAGGGGAAACAGTATGAGATAACTAAATCCAGGGTATACTGGCATCCTTGAGCAGTGTGCACAATCCTGGTCATTTGTCTCAAAAATGCTGATCCAGAACATAATCAAAGACAACCAAAAAACATGATCAAATTTATGAAAGAACATCTGTAAAGAGGTCAAATAGGCTGCAAGCCTCACACTTAGAAAAGAGAGCACTGAAGACAGATTTTGGCAGACAAATACAAAAGTATCACTGTGTTGTAGTTTAACCATAGCAAGCAGCTGAGCCCCACATTGACACTCACTCCCTACTTTCATAGGGAAAATGCATGGAGATGTGGATGCTGAAAAGCTTTTAGCAAAGAAATGTTCCAGCTTTCTGCAGCATTCTGTGGGAGCTCTGCTTTTCTCACAAAAGCTATGAAAAACAGTGCTATGGTTTTGTAAACGAATTTCCTTTATCTTGCGCCTGCAGTTGTTATGTAGTATTGTTATGATATTGACTGGAAAAATATTTTGAAATAGGTGTTGTAGGGTTCAGCCAATCATCCCGAGAGGTGGTTGCCAAAGAACCAATGGCTTCCTGCCATCTTTGTGAACTAAGTTATAAAAGCCAGTCTCTAATTAATAAAGGGGGCTCTATTCTTCCTGGACTTGAACTTTGGTGTCATGATTTCCCTCCGGCCATGGTACAACAGCAACATGGGGAAAATCGCTGTCTAAAAATCAAATGCATCCATAGAAATTAGTATGTATTATATTTAAAACAGGTATTTCTTCATATTTTTCATAAAATGTTCAAGTTAACCCTTTGCATGTCACAGAAACACTGTGGATATTAAAGATCTAAAGTACTAAAAGAATCAGAAGATGCAAGAAAAATCCATCAACTCTTACTAAATCCAAACCCTCTTCTTCGGCCCCATAAATTGTGTACTGTTACATTGTTTCTCCCAGTTCTTGAATCACCCCTAGACAAATCATGACTGGCTATTCTCAGGGATCAGATACTGGACCCACCAAATCTTTTATTTGATTCTGTGTAGCTATTCTTCTGTTATTTTAATATGTACCACTATTTATCCAACTAAACCATTGCAAATAGGCATGAGGGGAACAACTGTCCTGGAAGAAAGGTGAGAAGCCAGTAGTAAACAGGAGAAAAGCAAGTATTACTGTATCATTTATTAAGAAGAAAATTAGGTATTAAAATTACATTAGTATTCAAATACACAAGTTATTTTGCATTTTTGAAGCTGAGTGCCCATGTCTATGCCTTCATGAAGAAAGAAGTAACTGATTTGTACTATTTGGCAAAGAAAAAATATTTGAACTTTGTGCTACATAACAGTTGATCAAAAACAGCAATTTTTTTAAATGTTCAACAATATGATTAGCAATCATGAAAAAGAAAAATTGAATGGAAAACTATTTAATCTGGAATTTCCCAAGTAGAAAACAATACTTACACAAACACAATGTCTCCTCTCTTTGAATATGCAGGGATAGCACTGGCAATTGTTGCAAATCCATATGAGTATATAATAGCTTCCTCTGTCCTCATGAATTTTGCTAGCCGTTCTTCTAATTCTAAGTGCACATCTATTGGAGAGAAAAATCAAAAGTATCTTAGATAGCTAGCTTGTTTTCATATCAGAAACGCTTTTAAAAATCATCTAATTGAAGCAGACAGATCATTTATTTGTAGGACAAGTATTAAAACAAGTAACTTTCCAAAACCCAGTTGCAACCAATCCAGCTTCACTTAAACTGACAAGTAACTAATCACAAGTTTTGACAGATCTGAAAATATTTATGCAACGTGTTTCTCTAATGTTCTTATGCAAAAGTTGTTAAAATCTACTTGTGATTAGACCACAAATGATGCAGCCTTCTTGGTCTGTGACTAGAGAGCACAGTTACTACAGTCAGAAAACAAATTATGTAATTTATAGCAATTAATGAGGTCCTGTTGGCAGACTGTCAGTTCTTCCAAGCTGATGCTTACACTACATAAGCACAGCTATCATTGTAACAGAAAATCTCTTGTCAGACTACAAGTCACAGACGACCTCCTGAACACAATTTAGCCCATTGAAAAGGTCACACCTCCAAGCCACAGATTATTCACCCTTGAGATATAGTGACCCAATCACATACAGAGCATTTCCCATGCCAATTAAGTCAAAGTGACCAATGTCAGAAATCAAAATATTAAAAATTGTAATATCACATGGTGAGTGGATTGTTGCTGCAAAAAGGTAACCACAGCATTAAGTATTCTGCCTAAGCAAAATAACCTGCATCAGACAAACTGTTATTTTGATTGTCTAACTCTCTTGCCACTGTCTGCTTCTGCTAGTAATAGTCAGAGAATTATCAACTGGAAGTAAGTAAGATTAAAAGGCAAATAGAGATCATTACTATGTGACTTGAAAGAACACTACTGGCCAAGTGTTATCTTTTTGTAATTAATGGAAGTTAATTGAAACTAAAATCAAAGAGAGCAACATCAGTTATATGTAGAGATTCTTACAATAGTCTGTGGGGCATGGTTATGTCAGTGTTGCTCTTTCTGACCAGACACCAACAGAAAGGATGCAGAAAGAAAGGGTATCATAAAAATCCCAACTTTGCCATACTAAATATATCTAGCTTAATCTTTCCCCAAAAGGACACAACCATCTGACATATTTATTAATAAAAGCAAAGGGTATTTATTCAAACAACAGCCTCCCAATCACAGTAAAAAGGAATTTTATCCATAGCCTGGAAAATATAAATCCTCAACAATCCTTTCCTAATGTTTACCTGGGCATCAAAAACAAGATCAGAAAGGAATTGGTTTTCCCACTGCTTTTAAATGAAAACAAACAGTTAATCATTTGTGATTTGGAAGTTTTCTTTTGCACCCCATCATTTTGATCCAGCTGCACTAGATATACCAAACATTGAGGGACATACAGAATATCCATTCCACTCCAAGACTTCAGAAGGAAGGACACTGACTGGAATTACCTACTTTCTGATTGAGATTGTAAATAGTCCACTTGCAGAATCTTTGTGTATTTTTCTTGTGTCATTGCTACATGGACTTCAGGATCAATAAACAATCTTCAATCAGGCTCCCAAACAGAAAAGACAACCTTTAATTTATTGAATGAAAAACCCAGAAAAGACCAGCGATAACAAAAAAATTTAAAAATAGACTGGCCACATAGCATTTAAAAGTATAAACAGCAGTATAACAACATTCAGACCAAAATGTTTCTTTCTGAAGCCCTGTAGAGAAAAACAAATTAGGGGAAATAAGGACTGAACTATTATTTTTGAGCGGTCAGCGACTGATACCAAATGAGAAAAATGTTTTGAGTGACCACTTACGCAATTTAACTGAAAAAGATGACAAGACCATCACTATTCAAAATTGGAACATGCACCCATTCTCACTGAGCTTCATTCAGCAACAACCACCACTACACTAAGCAGGGTCTAGGTAAAAAACAGTGGGCAAAACAAGTATTGACAGCAAGGGCAGCTAACAAATATATTCAGACTTGTGCTATGGAAAAAAGTTTTGCAAGCCCAAGTAAATTTTGCCAAGGCTAAGAACATGTAAGTTCAAAATGACACATGCTTGGTGTCTCATTACATAACAGTATGAAGGCTTTGTTTAACCATGAGGTTGAAAAGTGTTAAGGCAATATCAGGGTTTCATTGTGACAAAATCCAAATACTGTCTGACTCTCCTCTATTGCACTGATTAGCTTCAGTCTGGTTACACCACTTGGATTAGCCTAGCTTAACTGAAAACCGCAAATACCACGTGGAGTACAATTGCACAGAGGAAGACAAGATTGGAACAGCTTTCTATGCAATTATGAAACATTATTAAAGCTAATATTGTTAATAACTATTATGAAATGCCTGTTTAGCGCCTAGCATATGCTCACATGGAAGTCAAAAACAGAAGAAATGAGAGTTGAGAGTTATGGAGAAAATACCCACAAATATTCAGGCATGTGTAAATATATAAGTATTTCATGCTTGTTACAGGATAAAGGCACATACATTTTTCAGGGATACATCACAAAGTAAAAATGTCTTAAACGGGACTCACTAGATCTATTAATTACCTTCGAAGTGGCATAGATACGAAGAACCAAGTCTCCATTCAAAATAAATTATAACACAATATCTACATGTCAAATAGAGATCTCTAATACTGATATGAAATACCAGCTCCTAAGAGGGGATAAAACTGAGCGGTAACAATCAACCATCAGTTAAATTCTGCATAGGAATGTAAGAGGAAACTGCATAGTTCTGCACAGAATAGGACCCATTTACCAAAGTAACAGCACGTGAAGAATTGTGTGAAAAGTTTAAGGCACACAGCGATGCAAGAAGTGTTTCTTCTCACAGATCCTTAACCTGCCACACTCAAATATTTAAAGTTAGGTGAAAATGGGAAGACAATTTCAGATTGAACAAGTAGAGCAGGAGTTTTTCTACCATTTAAAATGAAGCCTCCATTACTTTGTGTGTAAAAGATGATACCTCAAATGGGCAAGTATAACATCACTTCTTCTCTAGTGATGTCAAGTAGCAATGCCACAGATCAGATTCCTTGCCTTGCAAAATGGAGCATTTACGCAGAAAATTCAGGAGCCAACAAATAGCAAAAGCTATAGTTTACATATTAGGATTAGCCCTCCAAAGAGGACAGAAAACAATCTGAAGAATCTCTTATTTACCAGAAAAAAACCAAATTTAACCTGTTTCAAACAATTACTAGAAACAAAGTGAAAGACTTCACAAAATTTAAAATCAGCTTGGATTCAAAAGGTTATTATTATTCCACAAGTTTTTTTGAGCACTTCAGTGTTTTGGAAGAGAAGGAAAGAAGCCTGCATGAATTCCAACAGACCACTGCTGAACTGTGATCACTGAAGGAATCTAGCTTCCTATAAGCTCTCTCTGTACTAATCCGTGGGCTACCAGTACATTCCTTGGAACAAATGGTTCTAACCTAATGAACAATCTCTAAGACTGATATCAAGACTCAGCCCTGTTCTGATAGACAGACTTCTATCAAATCAAATTAGGTATAGCAACTAGTTGATCACTTATAGGACTAGTCTTAGACTTAACTTAGAAAAGCTCAAGTTTGTCTTCAATTCAAGTCAAGGCTAAGGGAAGCTAATCCTATGAAATAATTTGAGTATAGACACCCTCAGAATTCCATTATCTCTGGGAAGAGACTGGAAGGTTCACAAAATGAGTTGATGGTTTTAGCCTGTAACTCTGCAGCTATTCATGTATAACTCTTTGGTTTATATGCAATATTTCAAAATATAAATGCCTGTAAAGAACGATTTCCAGAGCCTGATATTTAACAACTTACTACTTATTAAGAAGAATTTAAAAAGCCGCTTACCTTAGTAACACCTAGTCAGGTCATAAAGTCTCTCAATTACAACACTGAAGTTATCAGCAGTGGAAAACTTCATTCTGACTACAGCATTAGACAAATGTAGGTAGCTAAGATACGTTATCACAGAAATCAGACTGCCCCCTTGTGGTCCCCTCAGAAAGTGTAATTCACACGTTTACACTCGCAGTCATCATGCATTATTAAATTCTAATAGGTTTATTTTCTCTTTCTACTATGGTTACCAGAACTAAAACAGATTATAAACTTTGCAATTCTCCTCCAGGAACAGCATTAGAAAGAGTAAGAAAACAGATAAAAAACAAAGCTACGAACAATAAACGCTACCAATCCTCAACAACTACACTAAAATGTGCGTTAGAGGATAACTGCTCTTCAGAGCAAAAGAATTAACTTTTTGCTTATATATTGGGTTATTTTGGCTGGCTTATGAAACTAGTCTGAGCCTTTAAAGGCAGATCAAATGAAGTTACTCACCAAAAGTACCATAGAATCCTCTGGGTCCACAAGTGCCAACACCATATTTCTTCAGAGAAGCCTGGGCTGCACTCTTTAAATAGGAAAGAATTACGTGAAATATTCCTACAAGTGCTCTCTCTTCCATACACTTCACACTGACAATTCTACACCAATGTACACAGATCAGTTTTTGTATCATGTAATATAACCTGCTTCACAGAAAGTATAATAATGTACTGAATTCTGTGAAGTAATTTCACCTCAAGACTATTTTAGACAAGTGTTTAAGCATCATTCATTTTATTCTAATTCTTAAGGACATTAAATACTAATCTAACTTGATAACCAACTAGGTATGCAGTAAGTACATCAGATTAAACATCAGTAAAAATACAAACTTGAATAGCACAGCATAACAACGTTTATAATCTTCCTTTCTGCTTTTCAACATGTTATTGATGAAGTTCATGCTCTCTGTAATTATTCTTCATGCCAAGACAAGATAACGGACAAAGAGGAATAACCACACAAATAGAATAAATGGAAGAACTCACCTTAACCTTCTCATTATTCAAAAGTCCGAGGAAGTTAAACGATGCAAAGTTTATACATTCCTTGCCATTAACAGTGATTTTATGGGTGGGAGGACTGAAAAAAAATTACAGAACTATTGTTATGAATTAACAGTTGTCATTTTCATAAACAGCTAAATAATACAGGAGTTCTGGTTTTCAACAACAGAAGGCACACAGGTATTTCAAGATTCCCTCTTTCTACTTCTTCCATTGCAGTTGCCAATAAGTATTTAAGTTCACTGTCAAGTCACAAATATACTGTACTGTACTCGACAAAGCCTGTAATATAATAAAGAAACTGTAAATAGTTTCTTGAGATATTTAATGATTTCTAGTTGAAAACTTAATTCATAGAAGGATGACCCCTGAAGAGATAAATAAAGTTTCTCCGTTAAAAACAATATAGGTACTAGCTGTAAGCAGATAAAAGTATTGTATCACCTATCACCTCATGTTTCCAACTGAGTTTAATCTGTAATGGTTTGAGTAATTTATGTAATCAGAAAACAGAAAAAGTGTGAAAATGTGCACTGTTAAAAAATTAACAAGAGCATAATATATATGAATAAAAGGGCAAAAAAATTTTCTAGCCTAAAATATTATGATTCAGGTAAACAAAAACAAAAGAGAATGGAGGTAAGTAAATTATTATCCCTTAAAATACAAGCATCATGTCTATATACAGTGTTCTAAGCAAACCTGTTTTGGCAACTGTACACATCAATACAACAAATTCAAAAGTTTCAATTAATCACTCAGAGTGTAAGAAGTCTCAAATCTAAGCCAAATACAAAACCCTATGTCTGTCCATTTCTGCATCTGATGTAAAATATTACAGTTGAGGTCCTATGCTATTCCTCAGACACAGTAATTTCCACTAGCTTTCCCACATGGAAAACTAGCACTGAGCAATTTTCTCTGTCAAAATTAAACAGGGCGGCTCAAATGTCAAATGGCTGTGCACAGCTGTTCCAAATCTGCTGGCTGACTATATTTCAATGGGTACATTTGGTGTGCAAAGCAAATAAACTTCTAAAGTCCAAGCTATTCACTGCAAGTTAAGAAAAACACTGAACTGCCTGAACTTCACTTTAAAAAACTCCATGATTTCACGTTATATCTCTTCACTTGAAAGAATTGAGCACATGTTCCTTCAACTAAGCAATTGCCAGAACAGCTTTGGAAAGCTTTCTACTAACACAGAGCATGTGCATCTTTTGAATGCTGAACCTGTCCCCACAAGGGAGCTGTCCTGCATTACTGCAATGCATCTTCTGCACCAGAGTAGCATTATAGAAATGTGCAGCAAACTGTCTTAGGGAACTGACTGCCATTAAAAATATGCCTGGATCTGTTCTTCTATCCAGCTCATCAATGAGCTGTACCAAAGTCTGGTTGTCCTACTAAGTGAAATAACTATTTAGTTTCAGAGATATTCACCAGAGCAGACCTTTACCTACGCATTTTCTCACTACCATGAGATTCAGTATACTCCCAGCATACTAGCAAACCTGGTAAATTTAGAACAATTTGCCTTACAACTACACCTCTCAAACCTAGAACACACACTAATGTTCACCAACAACTTGGTCCTCATGAAACTGCAGCCCTCATGAAAACTTGGCCACACTTTGAGACAAGAATTTTACCCAAACTTCTAAAGAAAAAATAGTGATTAGGTAGAAAACATAAATGGAAAAGGTTATTTCAGCGAATACTTATAACCAAAACATCAATACTGACTGCATCATAAGCCCTGCCTTTCAACAATAAAAACAGTAAGTCTCTGCAGAAGGAAAACCCTGAAACATTTGATTTTTTTGTCTTTTCTCCTATCTCCTTTCTCCTAGTATAACAGCTCATTAGGTACCATGGTGAGTAACAACAGTTATGAGATACAGTGATCCAGCTTAAACAGTAAATAAAAATATAATTTCAAGTTATATTGAAAGAACTTGCAAGCAAATCCTTCAGAAACTGTCTTTCAAGGACTGAAAGCATGCCCACTGTTCTTGGGCCTCTCACTTAGGTGTTTCATATATCGAAAAAATCAGTCACAAAAGAAAATAAAGTTAAGAATATACTAATGATGTGACTTATTTCAAAGCAGAACAAGAATTAGCATGAAAATTTTGCAGATGTACCGTTTTAGGAAATAGATTTACATTTTCTGAGTGAGACCTTGTACAACTAAGCTATCTTGCATAGATCAGTTCACAGAAAGGCTACTACAAGAAATAACTAATTTCTGGACTGTGAAAGCCGTTGTGGGTACACCATCTTCAGCATAGGTTCAAGATGGATCATTTTTTTGGTTAGGACATGTCTCCGTGATTTTGGCTTTCCTGAGCATTTGGAAACGGTACTTGATCATGATTGAGAATACGAACACAGGGCACAAACTGCATGGCCTACTGAGGGAGGAGGAAATCTGCCTCATACACACAACGACTCAAAATTTTTACTGAAATACTTAGTTTTTCTGTAGTAGTTATGAGCTTTTATAATCCCCACATATTACTGTAAATACACAGTATTACCAATATATAAGTGAGGGTGGTGAGGTACCCTCACCACCCGGTTGTTCAAAGAGGCTGTGGATGCTCCATCCTTGAAAGTCTTCAAGACCAGGCAGGATGGGGCTTTGGAGCAACCTGGTCTAGTGGAAGGTGTCCAAATGGCAATGGTTGAAATGAGATAACCTTTAAAGGTTCCTTGAAATCCAAACCAGTTTATGATTAGGATTTTTGTAAATCACCACTCATAATGGATATGAAAATAATTGAAAGAAGACTACCTCAATAAATATGATCTCCCTAAAATGCTGGTTTAAAAGGGGAAATGCTCTTGAGCTGCAATCAGCTGGATGCAGACATTTTTCTTCCTGTACTAAAGCTGAAATATGTTTTAAGTTTACAGTCAAAGTTACAGTCTACAGCTGTTGAGCAACCTGGGGGGAAGTAAATGCTACAAGACAAATGTCAAGTTTTCCCCAAGCCACTATCGAATTTAATAGCCACAACATATTAACATTCTGTCACAAAACACTTCCTATCTGTAAGTACTGGAAAGTTCCAATAATTTAAACATTTCCTGAATCACTCTAAAAGATATATCTGTTCTGTTTTTTTTAAACATCCAACGCTTCTTTTAACTCCATAGTATTGCTTGTTTCAAAATTCTGAAAAATAACAGACGAATTGTTCACATCACAGTTAATTAAAACAGACATCACATTTATACGGCACTTTTCTCTGGTAGTGGCACCATCAGAATGGAGCTCACTGTGACAGCAAATGATTGTACTGTCACTAAATTATTTCAAATGATTAGTGTCAATAGAAGGATATTACGAATGCTTACACAGTAAAAGTTACTGACACGCTAATCTGAAGCTTATGAAAAGAAGCTTCAAAGCAATTTCTGAAATACTGTGATTCTTACCTAAGTCATCAGACATTTTAAAAGCCTTGTAACACACAAGAAAGTAACACTGAGCCATAAATTTCCTCACAAAACAGCTTTACCATCCAGCACTTCCAATTCTGATTGTCCAAAGAAAAACAACTTTTAATGAAATGTATGCTGGGTTTGGGATAGAGTAAATTTTCTTCACAATGGCTGGTATGGGGCTGCATTTTTTATTTGTGCTAAGCACTGGGTTGATAATATAGAGATGTTTTTGTTACTGCTGAGCAGGGCTTACACAGAGCCAAGGCCTGTTCTACTTTTTGCACTGCCATGCTGGCAAGGAAGCTGAAGGTGCATGGAAGGTTGGGAGGAGACACAGCCAAGATAGGTGACCCCAACTGACCAAAGGGTCCAGACCACACAACATCATGCTCAGGATGTAAACTGGGAGGAAGAAGGAGGAAGGAGGGCACGTTTGGAGTGGTGTCAAGTAACTGTTACATGTGATGGGGCTCTACTCTCCTGGGGAAGCTGAACACCTACCTGCCCATGGGAAGGGGTGAATGAATTCCTTGCTTAGCTTTGCTTGTTTGCATGGCTTTTGCTTTCCCTATAAAACTGTCTTCATCTCAACCCATGACCCTTCCAATCCTCTCTCTAGTCCCACTGATGGGGGAGTGAGTGGCTGCATGGGGCTTGGCTGCTGGCTGGGGTTAAACAAAATAAGTTGCTTTTGAAGTGATTTGTGATGACCTAAGAAGGTGGTATACACTTCTGGAGGTCTAAGTCCATGTTTTCAGAAAAAATGAAACAAATTAACACCAAGCAATATGGAACCATAATGAAGGCAAAGATACAACATTCCTTCTCCCACACCCAATACTGAAAAAAAATATTAATGACAACATTTAAAATAAGAAAGATTTTCTTAGTAACATGCTCTTGATAATGTTATAAAACCAAGACCTCTTCAGAGGTAAATTCAGACCAGCTCTCTAAAAATGCAATTAATTAATGAAAGGTTTTAAGGATATGGAAAGGATTAATGAGCAATATGCTTCAAAAGATGGATATCAAGTATTTGAGTCGAAATAAGAAACAGAATTTATTTTAGGTACATTTACCCTGAAACAATGTTGTAATTGAGAGCTGGGTGATCTTTTGGCACAGGAGGTACAAGAGGCTCTGGTTGCCATTCTTCAATCAACTCTTCTTTTTCCTGATGAGGAGAAAAGAAATACTGTTTGAGAGGGAATTCCCCTAAAAAACAAATTATGCACTAATAAAGAGTTGATAACAATCATATGAGAAATCATGTATGCTACTACATGTCACCTTTCTGAGACACTTAGAATTTAAGACACTCAGGATCTTTAAATGAGAGGCTCAGAATCAAGAAATCTTAAAGGGAAGAAGACATAAAGAAACATGGAACAGATGTGTCTGTGTATTAAAGATCTTGTATGATAATCAAGAGATTAGTTACTAACATGATGTCCCTGCCGAATTTTAATCCATACTGTTTCATTCAACCTGTTAAATATAAAAATTCCCCTCTACAGTTTATGTAATTGAACATGAATTATGTAAAAATTTAATATGGATTCCCTCCATTTACATTCTCAACTCTTCAGCACTGCTGTTTCAACAACAGTGGCATTAAAATACTTAGCAAATAACAAATATGTGAGAATGATACACTCGAGAAAATTTGTCAATGCTCAAGAAAAGGCAACAACAACTACTAAACCACATATCCTGCACCTAAACCATGGAGGAATACTGAGTACACATTCATTTTCAAAGTAGTACCTAAATTCACGTTAATCTCAGAGTGGAACCACAACCACAGGCCGAGAGAGAGAGAAAATTCCATCCTCATCACACAACACTAGTGTGCATCTCTATCCCACATTACTATTTTGGGGGAAAATTAAAAATCAAAGACGTAATTTTACACCAAGGGTGCTGATCCACCACTTTGCAAGCCAGCAGCTGCTACTGTGCAGTCCTCCCCAACCACGCATTCCTGTTCCTTGTGCTGGCAGAAGCAGTTACAAAACCAGACAAAAGCCTTACTCAGATCCAGATGAAAACTAACTCAGCAAAAGTAGAATGGGATATATATCTCAACCAGAACCCGCAACAAGAATCCCAATCCCAACCAAGACTGGCTGATGCTACTGGGAAACCACACGTGAGTTGCAGTTGCCCAGTAGTATCTTATACCTTTCCACAAGAGCTCAAAGAGTTCTGACAATCATAAAGCGGGATGTATGCTCATGCAGCCTTCATTCTGCTCCTACAGTAGTTGTTGAAAGGCCCCAAACCCCTAATGGATAGTGTATCTATAATCACGAGTTTTGCACTAGTTTTGGAGCACAGGGTAGATGGTTGGTGAGGTTTTTCATTGTGTTTCTTTTTGGTTTCGGGTTTTTGTGGGGGAGGGTTGTTGGGTTTTGTTTTAATCAGGTAGCAAAATAATTCAGGTGAGAAGTGGTGCAGCCTGTCAGTTATGCAAGGATAAATAAGAAAAGCTTTATTTGATTTCAAACGCCTTAGAGGGAAGGACTTAGCATGATGTTTATTCTGTTTGAGACCTGAACACAGAACATTTGAACAGCTTTACAGCAGAGCAGGCAATATAAAATTCCTTTTCTTCACAGAAAGCAGAATTAAAACTGTGTGAGCATGTACTTAGCTTTTTCATTAAAGTCTAAATTTTTTAGTTTAGTGTACAAAATATCAACAAACAGCTTAGCAACTGATGATACAAGCTCAATTAAAACACTTTTGTCAAGTTTAGCAGTAAGAAAAACAGTATTTATAGATGGTTACTGTAACTAAAATAAACTAGCACAGTCCAATTATAATTTAGATCTATGAATATAATGATCAATTTCTAATTAGTGTTTCTATCCCCCATTCATACTAATTTCTAAGAAGTTTTCACTCTTCCCTTTAAAATCTTTGCTGCACACAAACTAACAGCATAGGTTACAAGTCACAGATGAGACATGGCAACATCCTGATTTTTCTCTTAACACAATTTAGAATATGCAGAAGAAGTCTAATCATCATTTCAAACAATATCATTTAATTAATTCTAGCTCACATTTATTCTCCTTGTCCATCACACAGCATTTTGTTTTTTGATGGACACAGACAAATATCTGCGCATTCACATCTCATGCCTTCTGTTTCCAACCAGTTCCTAGCAGATGAGGGGACTGGAGACATTGATGATTAAAATGAATACCAATCTCAATCTAAACCAGCCACCCACCACTGCAGATGGGACAGAGCAAATTCTTTCCTCCTTCCATTCACCATATACCTCAGTTCACTGGCCTGTCCTGCTGACTGTTCAGGGTAAACACAACCATCTGCCTCTGAACAAAAGGACGGGGCAGAAGCAGACTTTCATGCAGTGACCCAACATCAAAGTATTTTCATCTTCTACCTCCTAAACTGATCAAATTTCACACCAATATCAATAAAAAAAAGTTAATTTTCAAACATACAAAGAAACCAAATTTTTAATTCACACTGTAACATCCTCAATATGTAGTGATTTGCTTATTTCTCATTAGTTCACTGCACTGAAAACATCCACNAAAATAAAATAAAATAAAATAAAATAAAATAAAAGTATGTATGTATGCTCATACATAAGAGAAATTTTACCTACCTGGGGAATCTTGGCTCAGAATTACTGAAAACCTTTACAAGAACAGACTACCTCTGCTATTCCCTATAGAAGGATATCTGCTTGGTCTATGAATGCTGTTCCTGCAAAACAGAATTCTCAAGGTATATGTATTTCTCAGCCACACATCAGACATTTGTCTCCAATAGGAACTTTCCAGCCTCCTGACTAGTATCACTCAAATAAAATATGTCCCACACTACTACTGCAGTGGAAATTCTAAAACCAAAGAAAAAAACTATTCCTCCCATCTGCAAATGGTAAGATGTGACTCTTAGTAGTACTTCAGAGATTTTGAAAGAAAAGCTCAGTATCATTACCATTTACTGCACAGTAAAAGACAAACAGACCTTCAGGGCACCTTCCTTTCACACATAGCTAAAGGCTGCCATGCAAACTTCCACAGCCCACTCCAGTCCTCACTGTCACTTTGTCACTTTCTATAGATTTTACTTCATGCAAAAGCTCGTAAGAATCTATGTCTAGCATGCTGTATGACAACAGACTTATTTACATTTCCTAAAATGTCAAACTATCAGGAACACTATCAGAGAAGCACTCCACCTTTTTAGTTAATGAGTTGCGAGACACTATTTTCTAAAAGAACCAGTAGGAATACTCAAAAACACTGCTACCAAAGCGTAAGAGTCAGTCATTTGAAAAGTGATTTCTGCACTGGATTTCATAGTAGTCTTGCTACACATTTGCCTGAACCTAGAAGCCACCTTCAGGGTAGATTTCTTCACTGTTTTAGAAGCATGACTCCTAAGTGCACTAGGTTGCACAATATATCATCTGCTTCTCATTCCCCAGGATGGACTTGTCCTAACAGATCACTAACATGGCTGTGCAGTAATTGTATTCTTCATTAATATTTATTACATGGAGACAGCTGTGCTCTGGCAGCATTGCCAATAATAATTCACAAAGAAACTTCAAATACCATTCCGTGACTGGCTGGCATAAAAGTAGTGTGTGCTCTACCACCTGAGCAGGCCTATCTCCAGTGGCTGTACCTGAGCAACCTAGAATTCCTTTCCGCTGTGGTAAAGACTGGACGCCAAGCATGACTCAAACTAGAACAAGTCAGAAGGCAAATCAGCAGCAGTCTCCCTGCTGAACAGCTGGCATGTTTCTACACATAGATGAACACACACACAGAAGCCTGGCTGTATGGGATCCCCTATTGTATGAAACAGACTGTACTGGGTGTGGCTGTGATGGTGGTAATTTTCTTCATAGCAGCTCACATAGTGCTGTGACCACAACAATGCTGGTAACACACTAAAGTTGTATCTCCTGCTAGACAGCCTTTGCACAGTGCTAGCACCTTCTGTTTCACACTCTGTCCCCACAGTGAATAGACTGGTGGATGCCTGAGAGATTGGGAAGGGACAAAACCAGGCTTGAACTAACCAAACACCGATTTCATACTATACGATGTCAAACGGCATTAAAAGGGAGACGAGTGGTTTTAAGGAATTTAGTCACCTTTTGCTTGGTGTGATATTAGTCCATCCATGAGCGGTGGTGAGTGACTACCTTTACATCACTTGTCTTGTTTTCTGTCTTCTTCCACTTTCCTTTGCTTATTAAATAATTTTATATTCACTTGCAAGTTTTCTTGCTTTTACTCTCCCTTTGCTTTGTGAGCAGCTGTGCAATGTTCAGCTGCCTACTGGAATTAATCCACAACCCAGACTAGTGTCAGTTATGTGCAGGTTTTTAGTGAAGTTTAAGGAGAAGGCATGTCTCTGTGTGTTCACAGCTATCCCCCTACACAAATACATGAGCTCTCTTCACAAGAATTATCTACACTGTAGAAAGAGAAATGGAATCATTCCATGACTCTTACGTATCAGTTTGCTCAAATCCTCCAACTGTAGATGTATTCACATTCTAACTTCACTGCTGTGTTTATGCTTACTTTCAGTGAACCATCTGTAGAAAAGACATTCCCTTCCAAATACAGTACTTCCTAAAGCAACCACTACTTCCATCTTCAAAGGTCAATGATACAGCCAGCTACTCTAACTTGCACCTCCTTCATGGCTAGCCAACTTGAACACAGGATCAGAACAAAGAGCATCCACCCATATTTTTTTTCACCATCAAGATAAAGATAACAAGCCTGCGGTGTCTTTAACAGTCAAACCCTTTGCTTCGATACAGCTCACAGCACTATGTAACTTTTTGCTTCTGTAACTTGCAATGTGAATCAATGTATCTAGCCTACCTATATACAAAGTAATTCTTGACCACTTTGCATTTTTTCTAGTATTCACATTCCTTTCCACCTTTCAACCTCAGTGAAGTTTGTATAAATCTCAACAGAAGTATCAGAGGGATAACGTACTTGCATGCTTCTATTTTTCAGAAAGCCTGTTAACTGCTGTCCAGTGAATTTTATTATTGTCACCCTGCAAAAGTAAGGTTATTTAACTAAGCCATTTCCACATGTTTTTCCTCCTGACACTCTTCTAGAAACCCTTGTTTCCATTGACGTGTAGCAGACTGGCTACATGTGCAATCTCCCAATTGTTTATTGCCCCTAGTTAAAAAGACACAGAACAATTTTCTTTCCCACAAAGCACTATTAGAGATTTGTCTGAGTACTTTCTTAAATACCTCAGCTTCAGCAAAATGGTCAGTCCTGAAACAAGATGATGACCTGCAACTGCATGATAAAATCCAAGATGTACACAGAGATACGTGAGTGAATTTCTTACTTTGTAAGGAAAATACAGGTTTTATCTTTTCAGTGTCACCAATTATCCAGGAGTTGCAAAGAGCCTTTACCTACCTTTGACTGCAGAGAAAATAACTCTTTAAAAAAACAAAACAAAAAAAAGTATCCTCCAAAATACTTAGAAATGAAATCTATCTGATGCAGGAAAATTCTAGTAGATGAACTGTACTAGTTTCTGGTTGGACAGTCAGGGGCTACTTTAAGGCTACGGCATGTCTTCCTAGATGATATGAACACTCAGTGTTTCAGTGCACTGGAGCTCCCTTTGCATTCATTCCTCCTCTGTATTCTTACCAAAGATGGCAAACTTTGAGTATCCCAGGATCAATTCAAACTCTTCCAAGCAAAAACTGAACCAGCCATTGATTCCTGCTTAGTTCACTTCCTGCCTCCAATCACAGAAGCATTTGGGTTGGAAGGGACATTAAAGTCCATCTGATTCCAATATCCCTGCCACTGGCAGGGACAACTTCCACTAGACAAGGTTGATCAGAGCCCCATGCAATCTGGCTTTAAACACATCCACAGATAGGGCATCCTAAATTTCTTNGTGTCATCTGCAAATGTGCTGAGGATGCACTTGATCCCATCATTCAAGCCATTAATTAAGATACCAAATAACACTGATCCCGGTACAGATCCCAGAGGGACACCACCTGTCACTGGGTCAATTGGGAGGCAGAGACAATGTCCACTACACTTTGGGCGAGACCATTCAGCCACTTTCTTAGCTACCTAGCAGTCCACCCATCATATCCATTTCTCTCCAGTTTAGAGAGAAGAATGTTGAGGGGAGACCATGTCAAAGGCTTTACACAACTCCAGATAAATGACATCCGCAGCCCTTCCCTTGTCCACTGATGGAGTCACTTCATCACAGAAGGCTACTAGGTTGGTCAGAAAGGACTTGCCCTCTTGAAGCCGTGCTGGCTGTCTAAATAAATACCTGCTAAAGTGTTCCCTAGCGTTCTAAGCTCATTTAATAAGTGCTCCCCAAGTGAGGGCACCGCCAGCAGTTTTGCTGACATTTATAGACTTGTGCCTACAGTCCTTGCATCCTGTTCACGGATGAATTACACTAAGCACACATACTTAATGTGCATCCTTAGTGAGAATAAGATCAAAAAGCATACAAACACGTGACATAAAGAAGAATTACATATACCCATTACAAATACCCATAAATCTCTTTTGCAAACTTTCTTTAGTACCATGAAGAAATTTCATATTTTATTCTATTTATACGGGATATCACTACTCTGAAGCTCAAATAAACTAGTCTAGGGACATCTTCAAAACAAACTTCACTCATTTCTGATAGTCTACAGCCAGAAGTCACAAAGAAATTCCAGTCTTTGTAAGTATGACTTTTTTTTCTTTTCTCTGGACAACAACATCGCAAAAGAAGAAAACTGCTGCTAAACCACAATTTTTGTGGAACCCGCTGTAAACTCTCAGAGTTATTACTTATAGACATCACATATACAGATTGACCATTTTCCTACAATCTTACACTTCATTTTGTTTGGTGGGTGTTTGTAACACAGCTTTCATCTTTAAAATAAAGGTCTCCATTGAGTAGAGCTAGTGCCAGCTTTTCACAGCTTAACAGTCACTGTCACATCAGTTTTCTTATTTCTCAGAGTCTCAAAACACCATGCTACTTTAAAAGCACAAACTAACATGTTCAAGCAATAAGCAATTCCTGAGGCCAAAGTAAGCTCACCCTTTGAAGTTGAAGAAAAAAAGCAGAACCGTTTATAATGCAGCAGTGGTTCGACAGCCAAATGCATCAATTGCTATAAACTATTTCTCTAAAGAGAAATATTTTTTCACCATACCTTAACTGTTAGATCAGATCGCTCTTGAAGCTTGTATGTCTTGGAGAAAAGAAGTCTGATTATCCATAGTATTAGAATTCCTTCTAAAATGAGATGGTAGGCAGGAGCCTGAAAACAGAAGTACCAAAATTATTCTAAAGAGAATTCTACTTGAAGACACAACACAACCATTTTGTCCCTACAGCACACTCAGAAAAAAACCCAAAGCCGATCATCAGCTGATATATTTCTAAATCAGTTAAAGTTATAACTATGTGAAAGTGGAATCTTTTGCAGCTACTCCTTGTAGCTGTTAACTTGAGATTGAATGGATTTAGTCTGTTTTTCGTAAACAAGGCACATTCTAAACTGATAACTGATTTCAGTTCCACACATAATTCAAATACTGAGAGTAAAGGCAGGTAAGTCGTACAGGTTGCACCAGTCAGCACCCATGAAGGCAGAAGGCTTTCAAAATAAGCAGAAGTATCCTGAGAGCCTGAAGGTCTGTGTCACCTATCCAAAGTCACTTCAACCCTCCATTTTTATAACTTACAGTCCACCAGCAGGGACAGCCAGTATTTACAAAGAAAGCCAATTCTGCTCTCATAGTCAGCTTCTGACAGGTTTACAGGCACTTTGATCAGGTATAAACCGAGTCACCTCAAGTAGTTTTGTCCTTCTGTCCTTTACTCTTGTGTGGACACAATGTGAGGGAACACACAAAGCAAACCAGAAAACAAGAGTTGATCCAAGTGAAAGTTAGTCCCTTTCGTACTCGGGGGCTTAAAATCAGTTAGCTCTGGCAGCACAGCTAGTTTGAAGTAGATACGGAGTTATGGCATCAGCACTGGACACCTCGTATTAATGAAGAATTCAGTTATTTCGTTTCGGAAAGGCTCCTGTCTATTATTTTTAAAAGACTCAAAGTTCACACAAACAAGTGCACTCCTTCTTCAAGTCAGGGGAATTGCTCCCATACATCAACATTTTTGGTGGTATCTGATATGCCATCAAAGTTGAACTTACTACACATCCAGAAACTAAAGTAAATTGGACACAAGCTTTTAAAACCAGTAAAGAATCCTATGACATATCAAACTGCAAATAACAAATGCTACCTGTTGCAGAGTACTTTCCAGTTTACGATATATACTAAGACACAAACATAATACGAATACATACATGACTTGTATGACGTGACATCTAATGAACACACAGCATACTCCCACTGAGGTGCCTGCGCTTTTCAGTGCCTACAACTGGATTCAGTGCACTAGGGCGTGCACCCTGCTTCATTAACTGAGCACTTCTATATTTGGACGGCAAACTTTGCATACATGCTTAAGAAGTTATCACCCCCTGCCAAAGCAAGGGACACAAAAACACTTCTTTTGTGTCCCTTCCCTGTCCTGATAGGCGTATCATCAGGACATCCTTTTTAACATCACGAAACAAAGCCCGAGTACACACATGCACAGCTGATCTTCTTCAGGAGGGAACTCAAGCCTAAACATTTAAACGCCGTTTCCTCCTTTGCAAACGACATTTTTAAGTTACAGACCATGACCCCAGTAAAACACTGTGAACCTTAAGGCTTAATGCTCTGCTACACGCCTTAAATGTCGCTTTGTAAGCTTGGAGAAATAANCTGCACTGGGAAGATCACAGAATCGCTGACTCTCAGAATCGGTCAGGTTGGAAGGGACCGCAGCAGGCCATCTGGTCCGACATCCCCGCTCAAGCTGGGCCGTCCAAGAGCACGTGGTGTGAGATTGTGTCTAGACAGTTCTTGGATGTCTCCAATAAGGGAAGCTCCACAACTTCTCTGGGCAACCTGTTCCAATGTGCAGTCACCTGCACATTAAAGTTTTCATGTTCAGGTGGAACTTCCTGTGCTTCAGTTTCCCATTCCACCCATTGCTTCTTGTCCTATTGCTCAGCACCCCTGAGAACAGCCTGGCTCCATTCTCTTGGTGTCACCCTCCTTAAACACTTATATACTTCAGTATTGACTTCAGTGTTGACTAAATGAAATTAGCTATAAACTGGGCTTGCCTAAGAAGATAAACATGGATTTATTCATGTGTACTTCTCACAACATTTCAAACCTGGTCCTGTTTGTTCAGCTTGCTGGAGTTAGCTTGCTGTTGCTTTCTCCACACACACACGGGCTTCCTCAGCCCCATGCTGTCCTAGGTGGAACAGGGCAACAGGCAGATCCTGTGCTTTGGCACCTCATCAATACAGGCTACACTTGCCACCTCTGTATCTGTAACTGGTGAATTCATTGCTGGAAGGAACAATTGCTCAGATACCTGGCTAACAAGAGGAGCAGCAAAAGGAAAACCTGAGTACAGTGGAAATAATGAGTAAATTCAAATATGAGCAGAAATTACTACTTTAGGAGTCTTGCCAAAGTGAGTCGCCCTAAAAGCCAAAGGTTGTTGGGGAATACAGTGGAAATAATGAGTAAATTCAAATTAGAGCAGAAATTACTACTTTGAGAGTCTTCCCAACGTGAGTGGCTCTAAAAGCCAAAGATTGTTGCGGAGAGAAAAATGCCGTGAAGAAAAAGAGTAGTTTTGAAGGCCTCTCCCCACACATGCACCAGGGTGTGGGGAGGTGACTGAGTGCCTGCATAGCTGTGCAGAACTTGAGCAACTGCCTAAAAGTCAGTGGAGAGGAGGGGCAACAGGAAAGAAGACTGCTTGGGAAGTGAGGTAGCTGTTAAAGGCAATGTTTGGGAATGGTTTCACTGGAGCTAAACAACTGTGGAGTGTTTCTGATGGTCTCCCGGGACAGCACAATGGAAGCACACCCTTTGGGGTTTCATTCACTAGTCTTCACCATGGTTGGATGAGAGAAACCGGGGCAACTGTTGACTAAAGAGTTGATAGCAAAAACCTTGTGGCTGTTGCTAACTACAATTTTACAGTAGTGGATAGTTAAAATCAGTGAACTTCACTTTCACACTAGTTGAAAGGCATAGTAGTTTATCTCCCCGAGTTTCTGAACTTAATGATACACTTGTCAAATTCCAAGCACTGCTCGATAAAGAGAAATACGTGGTTTGAGGCTAACTGAAAAGTCAAGACAGACAATAAATATCTCTTTTGGCTTTTAGCTGCATGAAGACTCTTGTCTTCACTGTTAAGTACTTCTGTGGCCATTGTGTCATGCTGAAGTCTTGGACTCTTGGGAGGCGGCTGCTACTACCAGCCTCAAGGAATGTGTCTGGTATGCAGTCCCAAACTGCCCCCAGAAGAGTGGGCCACATGAGTTGTCTTGGTGGGCAGCAGATTGAGTGGCATTTCTGCTCTCATCAGATTCTGACTTTCAATATTTGACATATATATGTAGGATTGAGAGACTAAGAAATTGATTTCATGAAACACTGGACAAATTGTTTCCAGTGTGAAATGCAGTGAAGTAAATGACGTTCTAACCCGTAATTATTCTGGCAGTGAATTCAGAGTTCCTGGTCTGGATTACCATAGTGCTGGGTCTCTCATAGTAATGAGCCTATCCCTATTGCTCAGCAGTTTCATTGTTTCAACACAGGACAACTGCTGATAATTGCTTAAGGCTGCTTTACGTCTGACAGTAATAAAGAGAGGGAGGTAAAAGGATAAGTCCTTTGCAATGGCAGTTTATGACTGGGAGGAAAGGGTAAATGAAAAACATCTCTGAAATTAAAGACCTGATGAAAGCTATTGAGATAGTGCCCTATAGGAATTCCTGGTCTGTATGTTTCAAACTCTGTATTTCCCACCACCCTCCACCTCCCCTCCTCCATTTGCGCAGTATTTCTAAACCACTCTTATTCTGGATCTTCCTCACCAGCCACTTATTTTTCACACCCCATTTTGAATCCCCAGCTCAGTTCCCCTGGGTTGACACTGGCATTCCAGTTATCTGCTGCAGTTCTCTGATCACTTCAGAAGCCAAAAAATAGGACTTGGTGTGGCTATCAAGAATTTTATTTTTTCCCTAAATGTCACAGACATAGTCAGTGCCAGTTATTTTTCTGTCCTCTTTGCTCTATTAGTTCTTCCTCTGGCTTCTTCATTTTTTGCTTTGTCAAGTATGAGACAGACAGTAGGATCTTCTATTGATGTGGTATCAAGTGAGAAGGAGAGAATGGCATTAGGAAATGACATGTAACTGTGAGGGGATGGTGGTACTTGCTGCCATCCTAGTCGTATTGCTGTGTTGAAGGTATGTGCATGGTAGGCAGAGAAATGTGGGAACTAATGGAAGAAGTTCCTAAGGGTCATTTAGTTCTCCCCTGCCTCCTCCAACCACACAGACAGATGGCCTTGGAGATTAAGGACATAAGGGAGTGTTTGCAACTATTCTCACACATTCTAGGTGATGAAAGCTTAATTTAGATTATTGTGGTTCTAATGTGCCTAGTTGTAACATGTCGGCTTTGTGGCTACCCTCAAAAAATTATCAAAAAAATAAAAATAAAGCATTAGGAAAGCAATCCCAAAATGGCAAGGGGAATAGCAGGATAATACTAGTTAATCTCTTTAGTTACTGAAACTTGATGCTCCACTGAGATGATGCTGGCAGCAAGTACAAAACATTCAAAGTCAGTTGAAAGCTGTCTATAAAGCCAGAAATTGTGTCTCAGCTCCTAGTAGGAAGCCCAAAGATGTTGCAAGAGTACTGTGCAAGTGCCAAGAAGAACTGGAATATCCAGTTCTGCAACTTACCTGATATGTGGAGGAGTAATTGTGCACAAAGCAAGCAGAGCATGGCATAAATTAGTGTTACCTACAGCTGTGCACCATTGCATCTCAGATGTGCTTAATCCAAGTTCTATAGCGAATTAGCTCTGAATTAATTATTAAATTAGACAGCAGAATCAGATCTCTCTGGGAAACATCTGGAGATCTCAACCTTTGACACAAGATTTGTGAAAGAATAAGAGTACCTAGTGGTCAAAGCACTGATGCATTCTAGCTATTCCTAATTCTTCCATGGCACCTAGAACAACTGCAGTGAGTAAGTGGCATAAAGTGGAAATGCTGCAATATTTTCCTGGCATATCATGAAGGCCAAATTTAACCTCAGCTGTTTGGACTTAACAACTACTGTAATTGTGTAAGAGTGGGGCCATAATTGACTGTTTAAAGTATTTTCAGCCAAACGTGGACCTTTGGAATGAAAAGTTAACTTATCAGTGAGGTTGATATAAGCATAGCAATCTGCCTCCTGTCTACACCTCTTTTCAATGTTTGTTTCCCGTGTGGACTTGGCAGCACTGGACTGAGCACTTTAATTTCCAGTACATGACTGAACTAACCATCTTAAAATGGAATTGATGCTAGATAGGCCTAGTTCTGTGATGACTAAAAAAAACTTGTATTAGGAACTTGTAAGAGCTGCTTAGCTGGGCTGTGGAAACCACTGACAGAACATACTCTATTTAAATGAGAATGTTTGCCTTGCAGAGAACTAGTTGCCATATGTGGTGTTGCAATATTTCTGTTGCAGGGCTGGATTTTGTATCCTGTGTGGTTATCTCACATATCTCTCATTCAACACTTCAGACATATTCAGATTGGGGATTTGCAGCCCAGATCTTTCACCCGGGTTGGTTGTCCTACTGCAGGAGAAATACTGTAGAACTGTGACTCTTTTTTTTCTCTTCATTACCTCAATATGCAACTGAACTGCTGTCTACCCTTTACTTCAAAACCTTAGTCCAAACAGAACATTGTTTATTCCAAATTGTGTCAGTTTAAATCTCTTTTATTTCAGAAACATGAGCACTGTAATAATAGAATATTTCAAATTTGTGTTCCTTCTTCTTTTCTGCCTTTGTGCTTGTACTGAATTGACTAATTGCTGTTTCTCTTAGCATATTTGCATTAGAAACTTAGCAGACACTATGAGCAGACTTGTACTTAAAACCATTTTGATGGAGTTAAAACAGGCTGACCGTAATGAAGTCAAGATCACTACAGCAAGAGTAATTCAGTCAAAATAAATAATGCAGCATATTTTGAAATGCTGTCAACTCATCACATGTAAAATGTCCAAACTGACTAGATTCAATATGCAGAGTGATAAGTAATAAAATCGTGTGTCTACATCAGACTGACTTTTTCTGGGCTGAAAAGCAATTTTCTTATGGTACTTTTAAGAAGTGGTCTAATGGACTAATCTGACATGACTTTTAGGTAACAATATGACATGCACTGTATGCAAGGTAGAGCTCGAGGCCTGCAAGATGAGAAATAAAAACTTGATTGGCATGAATTCTAACTGTCAGTAAGGTGTCCAAGAGAAGCTCCTGGGATTTGACTTCAAAGGTTCACATTCCACATCTCCTTTAGCTATTGTCATGCAGGCCTCCTCTCTTAAGAATGAAACTGGAAGAGGAGCAAAGGGATATCAATCCTGCATCAGTTACATTTATTTACCTGAAGAACTGGACTCCAGTCTCATACAAAGTGTCTTAGAAGCTCTCCTGTCATCAGTGTTTTCCATCCTTACTGTTTTGATGTAGAAATTTCAAAGGAGGATTTCATCTGCTGGTGCTCTGACTAGATAAAAGCTGTCTGCTAATGCAACCCAAATAGACCTTTAGCCTCTGTGTGGTTACATGAAGGTCACACTGCTTTGTATAAACCCATCTCCTTTTACAGCGCTGCAATCCACTTGTCTTGGATAAAAGTGTGGTCTCCAGTGACTTCTTTTGCAACAACAAACAGTGGAAACATTACTTGAAGGTTTTCCTGAGGCATAGAGCCTTAGAAATTTCTGTACTAAGAAACACGAAAATACAATGTATGCAGTCTTTGAATAGTTGAAACTAGATGCCTCAGAGAAGGATACACTAAAAAAAGAGGTGTGATGAAGTGAGAATTTGGTGTTCTAGTCGGATACAGGTGTCTTTTGAAGCAAGATAATTAATTTTTTTCCATAATGTTTCAGTGTGTATTATAGATTTCATTTGCCTGCAAAGAACAGGGAGATCAATAGGCAACTACACAATTATGGTGTTGTAGGTAGGTGGCTACATCCTACCTCAGTTAAAAGAGATTTCACACAGAGTCTGTGAAAGATGGTATCCATATCAGAGACAAGCTCTTTCCTGGACTATACTGTGATTGTAAGTGTTCATCAAAATCAGGTTTTGAGTGTGGTTCAGATGTAGCAAATCCCATGGGAATAGTGTGTGAATTTTTAAGAATTAAATTAAAGCTGAATTTTTAATAAAGTGGCTTTTTTTTTTTTTTTCCTATTGATACAAAGAAATGCAATAGATACCTATCTTCCAAGATCTGTCTTAATGAACTGGTTTGGATTAGGAACCACTGACAGTTCCTAGCCCGAAATTTGAATGAATGTTAAATTAATTCCGTTAACTGATCATATTTAAATATTAACATCAGATTTACCCTTCTCATTCTGCTGCAGTTAGTTGACAACAAATCTTTGTGATGAGAAATAGAAAATAACTACTGAACTTTTTGAGGCCTATGATATTGCAGAACAGAGATCAAAAGTGGGATGACATTGTGCTTTGTGCAGTGGCTGCTTTTGTCAGTCTTAGAAAAAATGGAAAAATGGGAGATAGTTGCAGATTTTGCATTGTGGCTCATATGGCTCAATATCTGGTAGCTTCTTACATCCATGTAACACCGTGGGGCATTGAAGCATTTTTAGAATCCCACTCTGTCTTAACCGCCTCAGTTTAAGTGTTTGTTTCAAGTTTTAAGCAAGCTGTAAGTCTTCACAAGCCATTTCCAAGAGCTTTGAGAGTAGATCGAGCTGTCTATGATAACATAATCTTTTTCTCCATAATGACTGGGTTTTGCCACTGAGGTAGGCAGAATAATGTGCTCTCAGTAACACCACTGTGCTGACTGCAGAAAGCCCTGATTACTAATGCATTCCCTGATACCTTCTACGGGTGGTGGGACTTTTTGTGTTTGTGTTTTCTTCAGTTCAGCTCCTTTGCTGTTTCGGTGGCCTGCATTTTCAGTGCTGGCTGCAGTGTGTGATTGTAAAGCTTTTACTAGCATACTTGATTTTAGAAACAAGAGATTTCAGGAGATATTATCAGAGCAGAGGGAAGTTTGAAAATTATGGAAACTTCAACTTTTTAATGCAGTGTTCACCACTGAGTTTGCTTCCCTGAAGATACACATGTATAAAATGCCTGTGAAAGAAGCAACTAAATTTCATCCAGAAAAATACAAAGTATTCCTTTGCCAGCTCATCATTCTTGCCAATCTACTGAAGCATAGAAAAGCACTGTATTGTTTGCAGATCCACGTAATGCATACCAGAGCACTAGTTTAAATACTTTGTGGTTATAGGTAAAACATGTGTGCATGTGTTGGCAGAGCTAGTCTAGTCTGACAGGCAACACCTTGCATATATTTGTTACTCAGAGAGTTGCCACATAACTGCTACAAATTCAGACCAGATGTAGCTGAAAACATTTTTTAATTAATAGAGCAATGTTCTTTCAAGCACTGAAATTCTTACCTGGCTTTTAAACTATGTGATTTTACCTGAGCAAGGCCTGAGTAAAAGCACAGTTCCCCATTCAACTGCTGTTTCATAGCCAATTAATGGAATACAATCTCTGTTCTCCATAGTCACCCCAGATGTTATGCAAAACTACGTAACTGTAAGCAGTTAACATCTGAAAGACAAAATAAACAAGATAAAATGATAATGTTGGTGAATAAAGTCACTGAAAACCACTCCAAATGCTTTCCAAACACAGTAATTGCTAAAATACACCTTTCAGAGAGACCTGTACGGTAAAGAGGGGATTGAGACAACAATGCAGTCCTTGTTAATGAGTGAATGTTGGTGCCTTTATAAGACACAAACTTACCTTTATGACACCTCTGAAAATCTAAGTCTGTTGAAATCAGAGAAGAGTAGGTTGTTTTTTGAAGCTTTTCAGAATTTCACAGTGTATCACAAGACTGTGATTTTACAGAGATTTTACAGATATTACTTCTGTAAGATATTTGTGTTGGAAAACAGTTTGCTGTATGTAATTATTTATGCCAGCAGCTGAAGCTAGTAAGCAGTTTCAAGTGAAAAAATTGTCATAACATAGCTTGTGCTCCATCTGAATATTCTCCTAATTACTCCTGTTTACTCTCATAGATTTTCCCCCCTCTCTTGAAGAAAATGTCTTCATTTTTTGTTTGTTTTAATGGTAGGATATTTTTAACATGAATCCCCATTTATAGCATTGTTTCACTTTAAAATTCACATTAAAAATAGGACTGCTGATGTCTTAGAATGGTCTTCTGAGAAATTAAGTGGACTGGAGCTCACCTTGTTAGTGCATTTTTGGTTTTGAAAACAAGCCAGTTAGTTTTCTGTTGCTATTTCTTCTTTGCAAGTTTTATTTCTATGCTGCTGGGTTTTAGTCTGAGTGCATATTTAAAAAGACAGCAGTAGTCTTAATTAATGTGTAAGATGAAAAAGGAGATTATAATCAATTGGTCTTTGCTTAAACATGGTAGCAAAATGGAACAACTGTCCAAATATAATGATTGATTTTTCCAGGAGACAGAAAAGGACAAGCAAATTCACTATTGGGGCAGTTGACAAGTAGGAAAGAGTGTAAGATGAGAGCTAACTTTCTCCAACTATTATCAACAACTGAAACTGATTGATCCAAATGCAAATAGTTGATTCTTTGGGGAAGGCAAAAAAATTTGGAGAAAAATCTGATAAATGGTTCACCCTTGGAAAACATACTTTTTGCTAAATTTCCATAAAAAGAAGCTGATCAGCTCTACCAGCTCTGTTGATTGTTATCAAAACCAGAAGTAAAGTAATCCAATCACTTTCTGTCCTCCTAGGCTTGCCACATTTTTCCAGTTATAAAACTTTTACATTTCACCAAAACCAGAAAACAACAGAGAACATTTAGGGGTACTTCCTAGTAAATCTTGGTTCCTTCTGTACCTGTAGGTAAAAAGCCTTGGCGTGATTCATTGGAATGTGTTTGTAGTTACGCAGAAAGAAAAGAAAGCCACTAGTTAGTTAAATTCTGTGGCATTTGTGTTTAAGTAGTTCCTGAAAATTCCGTGTTCAGTTTTGTGATGCTGTAACATTACCGGTGCTTCTTTCTGCTCTAAACACAGCTGGTGAAAGAAGAATCACACATTGTTTAATTGTCAATAGTCTTATCATGAAATGGGTGGCTTTTGCAACAGGAGTTTTTTACAGAAATTTTGTATTTCAAAGCTTTTTGTATATGGATCTCATCAGGAAGTAAGTGAGACAATAAGAATTTGGAATTGTGGCACCAGCATTCCCAGACACATTTTTTTATTCCATATGGAGAAAAAAAATGCTTAAAAACCATTTGTTGTAATTACAGTACATTTTCCAAGTGATTTTTCTGTTAAATATTTTCACCAAAATTGGACATATGTGGCTAGCTACAGAAACAAGGCTTGTCACTCCCACCCTTCTCTGCCCTTAACCACACATATGCTTCCTCATAGAGAAATTTGAGCAAAACTTCTGTACCAGTTTTTTGTCCCTAAGACTGCAAAAGTGCATTCCTGGGTTTGAAAGCACATCTTTATTGGGTAGATCCTGAGATCTCACCAACAAAGCAATTCTTGATGAGTGCTATAGATTTCTATAACCCTACTAAAGTATCTCTAGCAGCTAACATTGGTTGTCTGCAATCACCAACACAAGAGGATTACTCTTGCTTCCACTGTCTTAGAAGAGCTCTAGTGTCCTAGCATCCAAAGTGGAAAACTTAAGCTTACTTAAGTAGTGCACACTTGGAAATTAATTTGGCTGCCCTCAAAAATGCAAGGTCAAGTAAAAGACATGAAATCCAAAGTTTTCCAATTTTTGTACATGCTTTCTGATTTGGATCCCTAACCTGCCAAAACCAGGATCTGAGGATGGATATTTAGGGGACCAACTACAAAAATTCAAGTTCTGTGTTAGAGAAGATTTATATTTAAATACCAGCCAAGGAATCCCAGAGAAGAAGATTGATTCATTATTTTTTGTGGTAAATAGGAAATGTTATCTAAGAATAGTCCTTTTATGTTTGTTTGTTTTTTTGTAAGCATAAAGTGAAAACTGAATTTAGATTCACAGAATTTTGGTATCCCGATCCTTCAGTCTTTCATTTACACAAACATAGAAGCAACACATTTTGCCTATTCCTAGACCTTTGTTGAAATGAGTGAAGTAAAAATGTTGTGGCATTCAGCAGATGAAAACTGTTCATGACATTTCACAACTTGCCTTTTTTACAAACGCAAAGGGCACAAGGGGACATCTGCTGCCAGCAAGATGCAGTGCATGGAGGGCATTCGAAACTTGAGTTAATGCAACAGTGTTGAAGGAAAGTAAAAGTAGCAGAGGTCATTACCAATTGCAACTAAATTATTTTTAAAGCGTGTGGAACTAGAATGGCATTGGTTAGCGGTCTCGAGCCAGTACTTAGAAAATACATCAGCGGGTAAAAGGCAAGAGTAATGCTAACATACTTTTTAAAAATCTGCTCAATATGGAAAGTATATCAGAGTGATTCTCAGGGGAATTTTAGATTGGGACACAGTGATATTTATTTCTGATATTGTGTCTATTTTTAGTTGTGTAATTTTCATAAAACATTGTTATGTTCGTTTTCCATTTGGAAAATCTGTACTGCACTGTCTATCATTAGACAGCTGCTGAAGCTTCTTTCAAACATACATTTCTCTATTTTTATGGTGTTTATCCTTTGGGAGCTAAGAAAATGCATTTCTTATCAGTAAGAGCATTCCTATTAATAGGGGCATTTAAGCCCTAAAAGTCAAAAAACAATATACTGTAAAAACAAAACTGAAATGTTAAATACAATTGTGCTGCTTGCATCTGTCATAAGGATTTTTCAAATATCTTTTGACTTCCAAGTGCAGCACATCATCAGTGTGCTTACTATCACAATTATAACACCATCTCATGCACTTTGTTGATGAAAATACTGTGGCAGAACTGTTCAAGTTCAGCTAGCTAAAGCAATTTCAGAGACAGCCAATCAAAATAACCACAGGGACCAGAAAAAAAATGTGAAAAACATACCAGAGCTCAAAACTATATGAGCTGGCTCTGTTTAAAGAAAACCAACAGAAAACCCAACCAACAAACCAACTAAACAACCAAAAAATACCCCACAGAACACAGAAAAGTGTAGGAGAAAGTTCAGGACAGCACACATCCCCTATTTTCTAGACTTGTAAGACTGCATCTGTGCTTAGGTGTATTAATGACAGAAATAAAGAAGTACACATCACAAATTTAGGCTACCATATGCACTATACATATATCTTAGCCTTAATAGTGCTCAGAAATTGAACATTTCCCTGCTTGGTGCCTTGCACCAAGTATGTAGGTAATTGTGTCTCTGGTTTCCACCAATACCTGGAGGTATTGGACCTTTATCTCTGACTCTGACACTCCAGTGGATGGGGATAAGACTATCTCCCACCCACAGGGTGCATTTGCACCTGGGAGACCCTTGAGGTGCACTCTGCCACCCACCAAGAGAACAGTGCTGTTCTGACTCGGTTTGTCAGGATGAGCCTGAACGAATTTCCCTTTTTTGGACCATAGCTCTGATAAGATGATTTTCCACCTGGGCCACACAAAACCCCACCCCAACAATAAAAGCAAACTGCCTTGAAAACAAACTCTTTACAGCACATTTCCTCCCTGGGGGAAGGATGAAAGTACAAACAACATATGGTAGATGTTAGCCATGCTGTTTTAAGCCCTAGCAGAAGCTCAGACAGCATGAGAATAGGTGCTGAGTGAGAACACACAAGCAGTAGAAAAGTGATCTTCTCTAGGTAATTTCTGAGGGGGGTTGCAAGGTGCTGAAATGGAAAGACACACTGATGTTGCAGAAAACTTTTATACTGGGTTTGTAGGGAAGTACAAAGTTTGTTGAAGGGGAACTTAACATGTGATGAATAATCCATTACCTGTTTTTTATTATTCGAGTTACAGCAGTTGGCCCTCAAACCTCTATTAGTTTAATGCATTTAAATTTAGTATCAAATAAAGGCTTCTCTTGGTTTTCATTGCTGGGCTTTTTGAGGGAGGAGTTAACTTTTTTCAGGAGGAGAAGAGGTTGGATGTTTTTGCTTTTAACACCATTGATCTATTTTCAAGTCATGGAATTAGTAAATATTTTATCTGGTGAGGAAAAAATGCAGTTGTCAAATTTTGGTTTTAATAATGAGTGGAGACCAGAAGGAAAGCCAAATTATAAGTCTGGGTCCAATTTTGGAGGGTTAGATGGTGAAGACAATTTTCCATTCTTATGAAACCTGATTTATATTTACTTACAAGTCAGTAAACATGAATGTCCCAAAGCAATGAATATCCCTCAGAGGATTATGTCTTATTCTTGCTCAAACTGCCAATTATATTACGTTGTTGAGCAATTTTTCTATCAAAGTTTAAAAATGAAAAACAACTAATGGATGGAGAAAGATCAAGCCAGAAAAGTTTAAATGTTGACATTATTACACTGGAAAAAATATCATTAATGTATCTGATACACTGTCCTACATTCCTCCTGTGGCTAGTCACTCATTCCTGACTGTCCTGTGAAGAATGTTGTCAAAAAAAAGAGGTCTTCTCTCCCTTCTCCACTGTTCAATGTTTCTACTTTTTGTGATCACCACTGACCCTCTCAGTTTTAATACAAATGTCTTCCTACAGCTTGCTCCCCACAAGAAAAGCTTAGTTTGCATATATGTGTGTCTTACAGCTGACTAATTACTTTTCTCTTCGACCTCCTGCAGAACACTAGCCCAGGATGTTTTAAGTAATTTCTTCATTTAGCTATGTTGTGAGCAACAATGCTTTGACTCTATTTTTTCAAGTCCTTTAGAATGGTGCAAGTATGTCTGACCCAATGCTTCCTAAAAGTATCAAATTATATTAGTACTAATCTTAGAATTATTGGGTATTACATATGCAAAGCAGTGACTTAAAAATGTGTTAGCTTTGGACTGGTTTAGCTAGGGACAGATTTTTATGCATAATGAAAATCTTTTATTAAGTACTTTTAAACAATACTCTGCAAAAGGAGAATTGCAAAGTGGTAATATCCCATTGTCAGAGAGTGTGAGTAGAAGTGAAAACCCTTGGTTAAATTACAAAAGGTGGTGTTTGTAACTCAGATCTGAACTACATTGTCACCTTATGAGGGCAGAGCATGAGGTTTCCTTGTACATTTACCATGTGTATGTACACAGATCAGCCAGGGAACTGCAGATGCACCTGTTTCCTTAGCACTTAACCATCCTGAGTAGTCCAATAGGAAAACTCAGGTAGGTTTTCTGAACTGTTTTGTAGCAGTGATTCAATAGGAAATAATCTCTAGATATTTTTTTAAAGTCAAGCCTTAGATTGTATTAAAAGTTCATGTCTTTGAATGTAACATCCATCCTGACGTAAATATTTCTGTATTTAAGTTGAACTGGTGTCATTTGGCATTATGGTATAAATTTGAGCCAATACAGATTTAAATTTAGTGCTACTGATAGTTTTTCATGCTGTAAAACAATATTGTCCGAAATAGCAACAGACGCATGGATAGTGGCCACCTAAGATAAATATATCTGGGACAGAATGGCAAGGTGTCCTGTTCTTACAGAGCTGAACAGCTTGCTTCCCCAGGAGCTAGTTTGCCCATAACCACTTTTTTTTCTTCACACAAAGCAAAATACCTGTGTCTACTTCGCACAGGCCTTTGATTAGCTTAGTACAGCAGCCTGGTCGTAGCAGGAATGTACAAGTACTGCAAAATGAAAGTAGTTTTGTGCAAACATGAAACAACCTTGTTGCCCTTTCTAAGTTTCCAGGTAGAGCATCTTCTACACTGTGCCAGCATAGCATGCTTTTGCTAGTTAGGCAGCTGCTGCTCTGTGATGACTTCAGTTATAGGGACCAGTCTGTCTGTCTCCCTCACCTTGTTAATTTTGTTCAGCAGTGGTCACATTGGTGTCTTAGATTGCTACCTATTTGGGGCAATAAGTACCAGGGATCAGCTGGCTTTATTTGGGGGTCTTTTCTTGTTGTATTATAAGGAGTGTGCAGCAAATTATTATTGTGTAGTACTGCAGTTCAGAAAAATAGCTAAGGAAAGTGTTAAAGGATCATCTATTTATAGCTGTTCTTGACAGACAGGTGCACAGGTTAGGCATCTGTGGGCATTTACACACATAAATGAGAAATAAGTTTTTCTTTTGAAAATCTAGAGTCAGGATCTCAGATTATATAAACCTTTTGCTGCCATGACTCAAAAGAGAACTTCTAAAAGCTGTCGGTCTCCCTTATCTTCCCAAATGTAAGGGCTGGCAATTAAGAAAGTCAACATGCTCTATGAAGGCTCTGATTGTCATGAACCACCACCTCATTTTTTTGTGTTGACCCACTCCTTTTTTCACTCTTCTTTATTTTCCTTTTACTGAACATCTGAGAAACCCACCAAATATACAGCTTCATTGGTATAGGGAGAACTCCAAGTTCTTAAGGGAGTTAAAGCCCCTTAGCTGTTTATAAAACTCAATTTTAACCTACCAATATGCTTAATTTTTCCTACCAATATGCTCTCAAATATCAATTTTGTTGGAGGCTATGGCAGAACTGGCCATCACCCTCTTTTCTGTGCTAGTCAAAAATGCACACCTAGCTCCTGCTGAATTTCTGTGTATTAAAATAACCACTGTTGTGTAGCCTTTACTTCCTGGACTGAAAACTAGGGGTTCATTCCTCAACCCATGTATGTATTTCAGCCAGGTACTGACCTGTGGAAGCTGTGGCTAATTTCGTTATTCTGTTGCAGTTTAATCCACCAATGTTCATAAGTGAGTACACATCTATGTGTGAATTACTAAAATGAAGAATGAAGTAGCTGACAAGCTAGAAAGGGTTGTGCTACCCAGTCTAATCTAAACGCAAGCATGATGTCAGGAGCTAATAACAAAGTGTATAAATCTTCACAGTGAAATGAGCAGACTCTAAATTCAGTTGTGCAACTTTTCTTTGCAGTCTTTCTTGAATTCTCTCTTGAAAACTTCTGCAAGGAAGGGTGTAATTAGGAAATTATTATAATGATCTAATGACATTGTTGTCTCCTATTTCTATGGTTACTTCCTAGCTCAAAGAGGAAGGAATGTTACTGACAAGAGATAACCTGCATGGGCATTGACAGCTGACATTCCTGTCTTACAAGCTTTCAAGCTTGCTGATTCAAACCTGCTAAACTCATCATTCACCATTCATACCAGTAGTACATTAGCTTTGTGTTGTTATGGTTATATTTCTTCTTATGATTACACACCCTACCTCAATTGTATTTTAAGTTGTATTAAAAGAGATTGATCTTGTACTGGTAAAAAATTAACTAGAATTATCAGATATGAGCAGAATTACATAGTCAAGTTCAGTCATTCAAATATTTATTTCATTAATCTTTTCTTTCTTATTGTGCACTCTGCAAAACAACAATGATTTGACTTAATTATCCCAGGATTTACTAAGCATTTTTCTATAAAATTGGTGTAGTAATTTTGGCCACTAGAGAGCAGATCTGCACAATAAAGTGTAATGCATCCGCACCAGAGATGTCAAAATGCTAGGAACAGCATCCTGTAAACAGAACTTGGTAATATGTATATATTAATGTCTTCTTCTCATAGCTACTTTAGATTCTTCCTTGATTATTATAAATTGCTTCTTTCAGAAACTATAATGCTTGAAAATTATGTGTGTTTAAGGACTTTAAAGAAATTCTATAATTCTCTTCATGTTAACCTGAAATCCAGGAAGGAACAAAACATTAGTTCATACTGTTTCAAGTATACTAGCCTGGTAAATGTGGTATGAACTGATGGAAAATAATTAGCTCAAATTATTTATGTCTAATTCTTCAATGTTTCACTCTCTTAAACCACCTTTCCTTTGTTTGGACATTCTATTAAGATGTTTCTATTACAAGGAACCTGGAAACACCTTTTGGCTACTGAGGTACTGCAAAGTACCTATGGTGGGGCAGGGCAGGGCTTTCACAGTCTGTTTTCAAGCTTTCTGACTATCTAAAAGGAACAAGGTCTTTTCAAAAGCAGAAAAGGAAAGCTCAGAAACCCGGTCGGCTGTCCAAATATACCACAGACGTGTAATATTCAGGGGGTAATTCTGAGTTTGTTCAACTCAGTAGTTGTGCAAATTCTTTGACAAAATAGGTGTAAACCCAAGATTTCCTGTGAGGCAAATATCCTTACACATATTGCATCCTTCAATTGATGACAGTTGATAGATATCCAAAGTAATATTTGGTATATAATTTGTATGTACGTTGAGATATTATTTTGGTAGTTATTTTGTATAAAACTGTATATTTTTAAACACTTCAAGATATTTTTCTTGCTTCACTAGCACAGCATGGAGAAAAAGTGCTGCTGAACAAGGTCACAAAGAGACATGGTCAGTGTGGCAACCAAGATTCATAGGCCAACAGTGATTTATCCCTCACATTATTCTGGTAATACATATTCATCAATAGGTAGTACCTATTTTTCACACTGCTAGCTGGGTTAGAAGCCCAACATGCAATATCCTGTGATCACACACTGCAGGACACTTGAAGAACTTTAACAGTTGATTTTTTTCTACTCAATTTTCTTTGTTGTGTTCTGTCAACTCAAATGCATATACTGCTGATAAAAGAAAGTATTATAGCTCTGAAGACTTATAGATACAGATATATTTCTATATATAGAGAGAGATATATTTTTCTTATCTAGAAAATATATCTGTATAAGAGAATGTTTTAAATCTCCTATGATCTCATTTAAAATTACCTTATAAATTCTAAGAAGTACAGAGAATCTAGCCCATGTAACAGTTGTGTAGCTCTTTGTGAGGAGCTTGAATGTTAAGAACCACAAAAATTCCAAATTAAATTTTAACCACCTGTAAATTATGTGACAGATCCCTTCTGTGAGGGGATTGAGAGAAGCACTTATTTCACTTGTTATACTCAGAAAATGGATGAACATATTCTTGGATGTTCTCACCATATGCTTGTTCTGTCTTTTGGCTGAGGCTACAGTGGAAAAACAAATTAAACTGGGATGTGTAAAGCATGACTAGGAAGAGGAATTCAAATACATGTCCTCAGAAAACTTCAACCGTAAAAGCTTATGTAACTCAGATATTCGAAAATGCTGCTGCACTGCATCCATTCTCCCAACTATAGGCTCATTATTTTTGCCTTTGGGATATCTGCTTGCTACTGGAGAACAAGATGACAGGGAAGAGAAGACGTATCTCTCTATTGCCCAGGAAGATACAACTTGTTGGCTGCTGTACTGTGCATAGCAACTATTTATGTACATAACAAGCTTTTAAAATATTATGGTTCAATGATATCCTAATATCATTTGAGCAAGTTTGAAGGTTCCTATGAGTAAAAGAAAAGAATGGTGAAATCCAGTTCTCTTCAGTGTCTCAGAAAGGAGATGAGAGGATGATCAGACATGGTTCAATCTTGTCATATGAGGTGCAATGATAGGATGCCTCATTTGCTTTCTTACTAAACAATCAAATAAAACATTCACTTTGTAATTCCATGTGGTTTATTTCCCTAGATCTCCTTTGTAAAACGCTTTAGAATTTCAAATATACCAGGAGACGCCACTGTCCTTGTCTAGCAATTTCTCCATCTGTGATGGGGATCTGAGTATTCCACAACCAGTGCCAGCTGCTCACAGCCATAACACTTTCTGATGTCACCTTGCTGATGTCACCTAGGGTTCACTGAGAGAAGAACTGGACTCCTCAATAGCTGCTGGCAGAATCCAGCTCAGCAGCTCAGGTCATATCTGCTTCTATTCCTTTAAGGCAGTTACATCATTATAAACATGAAGTAAGGAGAGAAACTTCAGCAAAATTTGTGCCTACTATGTCTAACTTAGCTATGTTAGGACTCTCAGCTGGATGTACAGGTATTATCCCTTTGGTTAATTGCCATACATACAGCCCTACTACAAGGAAGGTAGAAGCTGGTCCTAAGCATAGTTGACTCATCAGAAACCAGCTGATCAGAAACCAACTGTTGCCCTGAAATACTTATCACAGTACAAAAGTGTGTTAGGTGTAAGTCAAAGAAGTATTTGGCTGGGCACTGATGAAGTCAGATTTATGGTGCTGAGTACACAGTGTATTACTGAGCTTAATCATAATTACAGTATGCACTGCTAGCATTTCTTCCCCACTTTATCATTAATGACAAGAAAGTGGGACCAAGAGGAAGTGTTCTCTGATTGGTGGTTTTATAACTGTAATTCTATTTATTGCCATTGACACAGCGGGAAATTCTGATTTCTCATATCGCACCAGAAAAAAAGGAAATAAAACACAACTTCCTCCTGCCTTAGACTGTCCAACTGAATTTCCCAATATTTGCTGCTTTGCAGAATCTAATATGCTAAGCCTTGTGATTTACTTCTGCTGACAGAGTACAGCAATTTTTTTAAGGCTGATAGGAGTCAGAATGTATCTTCTATCATTTGATTGAATGAATTCAGCCTAGATTAATTGACTATTTAGATATTGACATTTACAGCTTAGACAAGTAGGTTGTTACACAGGGTGATGCTAAGCACTGAGAAGCAGCAGATCATGGAAAGAGAACCAGCATGTGCAGTAAGTTGTGAAGGTAGCAGGAATTCTTGCTGCTCTTCCTTCTAATCCATTTGCAACTTTTTCTGTCCTCCTTTTGTATAGCTTTCCTCCTGTTTCACATAGAAATGCCAAGCTCATACACCCACAGATTTTGGAAAAATAGATCTGTAACTAGTCAGAAGCTTCTGCTCATTGCAGGAAAGTCTGATTTCTTCCTGTAGTGTCAACTCTTGCTATTCCAGAACCATCTTTGAGATACAGGGGAAAATAGTAGGGGCTATTTTAAACTTTGAAATGTTAATCAAGAGCTACCATCCAGTGACGTAGTTCCAACTGAGAGCAGTCTCAAAGTATTTCTGATTCTTTTTAATAGCCCTGCTTTTGCTATGTGGCAGAAATTTCTAGGAATATGTCACAGTATTGACTTTGTGCCTCTGTCTTAGGACATATGGTTTCACAACGTGAAATAGTATGTTATGAGCCTCCTTATATCAGCACCTTAAAATTAAAACTCTGGCTTTGTTCATGGAGTAGTGCTCTTCAAGAGTATCATCAAACAGGGTCTAATATTAAATAATCAACCCAAGACATCTTGATGTCTTTCTAGTGTTAAGGTGCCAAACTGCAAAGATAGACTGGCAGCTCTATATAATTATGTATAAATACTGGAATATATTGAATATGTGGTAGATGTTCAAATTAATTCAAAATAGATAAATTTAGTTAATATTATTTATGCCAATTCTTTAGGCTGGTTGAAGATTCTCATGTGTGTTCATTTCTTAAACTTGGGAGGACTCCAACAGAAACTTAAATAAGGATCCCAGCCATTTTTGCTATCTCTTCTCTAAAGGCCTTCAGACTTCAAGCATAGTAAATACACATATTTAGTGCAATACTTCCTAACAGTACTGATGACCTTTTTTTAACCTTGTATTGATGTTAGATTAAAGAAGATTTTTTCGTGTATGTGATACTACTTTTCATTGCTCTGCAGCAATTACCGCATTAGCCTGGAATTCGGGAGAATGAGGTTTGATTCTCAGCATAAATGCATATTTCCAAGTGTCTCAATCTCACTTCTCATTCAGGGAAATGCAGGTAATTTTAATTCTCTGGTGTGATACATCATAAAATTTTGAGGTGCTCACATGCTGAAGAAGCAGCAAAAATATTTGGTATTGAATGCATAATTTTAATATTTGCACAGAAGAACTTGCAGAGGAAGGATCATTATTCTCTCTCTATCTTGCAGATGTTCAAGGATGTTGAAATGAGCCTCCTATATTAATGTGAGAAGAAAAATACCCATACATGATATATTTCCTACAAACTTTCTTAGTATTCATAGAACACAAAAAGAAAATTGTAGTTTTGTTTATCTGAAGTACAAGTATATTTTTCTAATGTTTTTCAAATACTAACAGCAGTATTTCTAAAATATTTCTATCCTAGGACAAATTCAAATAAAGAAGTAGTGTTTTCTGCCACTACAAGCAGTCATATTGCTAGCACACTTCTTTTAATTAACTATTTACATATTTACTGTAAAATTATATACATTTTCCTCTGAAAATAGAATCTACGCCATTGTCTTGCTCTGTGTCTTAGACTTAGTATTGAAGTTACTTGGTTCTTTATGTAGAGCTAATGAACTCCTCAGATGTCATGGTCTTTTTCCTTTGAAGATAATGGAAGAGTTATTTTTAAGCAAGTAAGATAATGAAAAAGCACTGTGAACTTCCTTTCAAATGATTCCAGTTTAATTTGTCCACATAACTTCTCTGTTCTTCTTATCACTTGTTAAAGACACATGATTTACAATATTTATTATTGTGCAATGCTGCTTTTGAAGAAGTGCATTAGATTTCTGAAAGTGATTGCATGAAATAAAAGACCCGCTTCCTCTTGGGGTTCATTCATAACCAGAACGTAAGTTGAAAAGAGTTTTCTTCTTTTAGATGCCTTTTATAATGTCCGTGTGTCACAGCGTCAATTCTTTGTCTTGCCCAGGTGACTTTTTCCAGAAGAGGCCTTGGAGGAAGGGCAAGTCTCTACATGGGTAGTTTTGGGAAAGTCACTATAAACTNTAATGTCCTTTACTAATGAAATGGTTTACATTTGTGCAGTGTGAATGATTCATTATCATAATTCTTTTATGCAAATCCAGGAAATAGGAGAGAAATGCTTTATTCTCTTACCATTGAGCTATTTGAACCAGAGATCTCAAATGTTTTAGCTTTTTGGAGAATCCACAGCCTTATGCTTTAGCTCTTCATTGTGTTTAAAATAAGCATACATAATCAGCGCAAAAATCCAGAGCCTTCATCATCCAAGTGCTTTGTAAGTAAAAAGCTGACCTCACTTGGATGCTTTCAGAATTAAATACTTTGAAAGTAGAATGTGCATTCAAGAAACACACTAGTCTCAGTGGCTAATCTGGTGTGTTGAAATTAACTGGGAGGCCTGACCTGATAAGGTTGTTGAATGTAGAATTTGGAGTTTATGGCAAACTGCAGGGTCAGCCCAGCTGAAACCCTAGGTGATAAGGAGGTTCGCCTTCATATCCCTACCACTGTTCCATAGCACTGAACTTTTGAATTGTCAAAAAAAATCTTCCTAGTCCTATTTACCTCCTCAGATAAGCACAGACAGCAAATGAGTGAAGTGCAACATAGCGATAACACCCAGATACACCCCAAACCAGGGTGTACATTGTAGGCATCAATGGGAAAGAGGATTCTGCCAGCACAGAAGCAGTGAATCTGGTATGCGTTGTTGGTGCTGCTTGCTCTCATTGAAATAAGTGTTGGTGAAAATTGTCATCAAGAAGCAAGAAATATGTGACCAAACCCATTTCTGTAGATCCTAAAAGATCAAAATAATAATGACAAACTGAATTCAGAGCATTCTTCTTCCACCTTGTCTGGTGCTGCCTCTAAGCATGGGGGAAAGTTCTGTTGCCATAAGAAAACACAGGATGGATCACAGCTGATAGTCTAATCCTGATTGTGAAACGCTGTAGATTATGGTTCCTCTTTCCAAGCTCTAGGAATTTTTTTACTTGGTTTAATTGGGATTTTTGTTGGTTTGTTGGTTTGGAGTTTTTGAGGGGATGGAGTGAATGTCATTTTATGTTTGTTTGTTTATTTATTGGCTTATTTTGTTTTTAGAAAAGTTTTGTCCAAAATCAGGTTTTAATGTTAAGTTTTTCTATGAATGCAAAGGAAGCTTGAAAACATGCTAGAGTCTTGATAAGTTCCAGAGGAACTGAGTAGAGTTTTAGTTGACAACCTACTTCTAGTAGTTTGTCAGCTATTACAGAAAAAAATAGGATCATCCAAGCATCCTTTGGCCTACTCCTTTGAGAAACTATCAAAAGTATTATTTTGTTTCATTGCATTGCAGACCTGGAGGCCCTTCTTTCTTGAGTTCCAAATCATGTGGGGGTTTTGGCAGCCTTCCATCCTATGCTGGTTTTGAAAGGATATTTGGCTGAAATTTAATTTTGTCTTGAAGCAGCATTTAATTAACCTTTGTGCCTCTGAGATTAAGATTTAAAACTGTCAGGAAGTCTGTTACCTATCTCAGATTTCACAAGTAATTGCTAAATGGAGCTGACAAAATACTCCATCAGACTATTTTCAATTTTGTTTGAAATCTGTGAGGAACTCTTCATTACTAGTAAGTCTATAGAGGCAGTAACTGGTTAAACAAACATAACCATCTCACATCATGTGTTCAGCTTCTACTGATGACTCAAGCTCTTTTCCTACACAGAATGAAGTCAAGATTATTGGCTAAACTACTCATGTCCTTTCCCACCAGACACAGAATTGTAAGTACTGTTTAAAGCATAATCCACAACATAAGATACTGCAAGGAACAAGGCTGCCTCTCTATCCCTTATTTTTTCTAGCCAAACCACACAAAAAGGTGGATTAAAGTGCTGAATCAAGATATTCCTAAATTATGTCATTATTATGTTGTAGACTTGTCTCAGCAAAGATGATTCAGCATTTTAATGGTGAAATAATTTCCTAAATTGTAATGTAGCTATAGAACATGACATAGATTGCCCAGAAATTACAGTGGAAAGCAGAAGGCAAGAGAAGTGATGCAACTATTTTTTTTCTCTAGGTTTCCCCCTGGCTTGTTGTTTGGTTGGTTTTGGCAGTCTTCCAAGATGTTTCTGTTCAGTTAAACACCAGGTACTTAGTTGACAGTGGGCAAACTTTACTTCAGTGACTCCATCTTCTCAAAAACTCTGAGGTCAACAGTCAGCTGCTGATCTTGATGACAAGTCTGCAAGCCCAGATGGATTGTGTCAGCCACAATGGAGCCATTCCAGACAAACCATGTTTTAATAGATTGGTTTCTGGCCTGCTTACTAATTCTTTTTACTGTAGTGTTTGTGGAAAGTGGAAAGAGAAAATGAGAGAATTCTTGACCAAGGAGAAGAGTTTCCTTAGTTGCCTAGTACAAATATATAAAGGAAGTAACTAACAGGACCCATTTTTTGCCTCGATTGCAGCGACTCCATGTCCTGATGCAGGACAACAACAAAATTAATCACAGAATGTATTAATTAATTTCTTCTAAAAAAAGATTTTTCTAAGGAGTTTTTTCAGTCAGATAAAAATTATTTATCCTTAAATTTATGTATTGCTTCCTTTCCCTGCAAAAAAAGATCTCAACACACACATTCACATAGACTTTCAAGGTATCTGTCTGTCTGTCAAAGTTCAGAGCTAGTACTCCCCAGCTGAGTGCCACTCACTGAGACCTTCCAAACCACACACTTTCTCTCACTCCCCTGCTTCCTCTCTTCTTCCACCTGCAGCAAACTGGAGAGCATTGAAAGAACAAAAGGCAAAGATCACAGGTCAAAGTAAGAATAACTTACTGGAAACTGCTGTGAAATAAGAAAAGTAACAGTAATAGCAACAATACTGATGACAGAGGGAACAAGAAATTAAATAATTCACATGGAAACCCCCTACAACAGACAATACCAGATGGCTCCCTCCAACATGTTTTCTCGACCAGACCAGATCGCCTCTTCCATGGAGGAGAGTCCCTTTCCTCCATCCCTGACAAATATGTGAGGTGGTACAGAATAACCTTCAGGTTCTGGCCATGCCCCCTCCTCCAAAAAATTAATCCTGTCCTGGCCAGAACCGGGACACTGTCTCAAGAAGTTGTAGCAATTTCAACAATGACACTGTGTGTCTTCTTCTTAAAAATTATTGTATTATTCTATCTAGAAAATTAAATGCAGAACCTAGTGCATGCAAGGTTGTGACTTGTGCTTATGCAGGCTGGCAGATTACTTATCTACAGAGATCCTTTCTGAATCAATCTTAACTTAGCTAACTCTATGTTTCAGACCAATGGAGAACTTCTCATTACTTCTCATCCAGCAGCATATTAGTTGCGTAATTTCTGCCAGCAATGGTTTCAAAATGCTGCTTCTCCGGATCCATTGACATAACTTTCAGGGAACTGAAGCTATTGCTAGAACACAGTATAACAAACTGCAGGCACTCAGCCTCAGTGCTTAGACTTTTTGTACCTCTTGATGCTGCCTTTTACACTAAATTTGCTGTACTTGGAACATCAAGGCATTCCCAATCACCATACTGTTCCCCTCAAAGTTCACTTTGCAACATATAAGCCTGGGAGTCCTGCAACTTGTCACCCTCAGTCTTCACTATTTTGCAGCAGATTTAAGTGGGTTGATTTTACTTAGGCTTATTTAGATTTTTTTTTTACTGCAGTTTACTTTTTTTTACAAGTGTCTTTTGGCTTTCCAAGAGTAAATCAGGGCAATTGCTACTGTCTTCTCAAGCTCTGTAGCTCACAATGTGTCACAAAGAGCAATTTTAATTGCCACATTCATGTCCTGCTTCATTATTCAGTGCTTCTCCCCACAAGTCACATAATCCAGGAACAGGTGTCTGTTAAAATCTCCAAATGTTCTTTCTTAATGAAAACAAAGAGAATAGCACCTGTCGGGTTACAATTGTGTGTTCCTTATTTTCAGATACTTCTTAATACATATAATACAGGTACATATAATACATATAATACAGTACTTGAAGGGACACTAAGTCTGCAGAAGGAAGGTAGAGAGACCTTGACAAATCAGAGAACNAAGTTTTGGGTGCCACAATATAAAAAAGATATTAAACTATTAGCGGCAAAGGAGGACAGCAAAGATGGTCAAGTGCAGCAAGGGGAAGCCGTATGAGGAGCTGCTGAGGCCACTTGGTCTGTTCAGCTTGGAGAAGAGGAGACTGAGGGGAGACCTCATTGTTGTCTTCTCCTTTCTCACAGGGGTAGGTGGAGGGGCAGGCACTAATCTTTTCTCTGTGGTGAACAGTGTCAGGGCTTGAGGAAATGGCATGAAGCTGTGCCAGGGGAGGTTTAGGCTGGATATCAGGGAAAGGTTCTTCACCTAGAAACAGGGTGCCCAAAGAAGTGTTCACAGCATCAAGCCTCACAGAGTTCAGGAAACATTTGGGCAATTCTCTCAGGCATATGGCATGACTATTGAGGTGTTCTGTGCAGGTCCAGGAGTTGGATTTGTGAATCCCTTCTAACTCAGAATATCCTTTGATTCTATATGTTTTTACTGAGTCCTTTATTGTTTCCTTCACTTTTCCCTTACATGACACTAAGCTCTGAAAACTGGCATTGCCCAGTTTGAAAACTGCTCTAATACTTGGATTCTGTAGTGGTTTCACAGGCGCACAGAAGGAAGCTTAAGAAATAGAAAATGGAAAGAGCGAATAGGAAGCCCTTGGGCTAAAACCTCTTTAAAGTAACTAAATAGTGAAACTAGTAGTTAAGAAATGCCTTTTTCCTGAATCTATTTGTGTCAAGAAAATCCCTGTCTGAAATGGTGGTCTCCTCTACCTGTGCATGCCTCTGCCATGCCATTCCCATTGTTGCTCAGGTAACAGCTTTGTTGATCTTAAGACGTTATCAATCTAAAATCTTCTAAAAGTGCTTGTGCAGCACTACTGATTTTCTATGTACTGCTGCATATGACATGGAGTGCCCGCCTTATGCTGAACCTGATGCATGCCTTACAGGCAGGAAAAATTGTATATTTCAGATGCATTTGTAAAAAAAACAAACAGAAAACCCAAACCCCAGCCCCCTCACTTCTCTCTCAAGATACTAATTTCCCATCAAATACCAGGCAACTCTGGTGTGCAGGCATCTGAGTGAAGCACTGGAAATGTACAATGGTGTGTTGCAATTTTTTAATTAATGTAATAAACTTCCTTTCTTATGCCAGTGAATTAGACTGCCATTTGGGAATTTTTCAGATAATGAATCAGAAAAAGAAAATATTACAACACAATGCAAATTTTTATAGCCCTGGCCAAATGGTTTTTCTTTAGATACAGTTCTCAGGATCACACATGGTAATGTTGCGTTACAGGAGAAAATCTCTTAGTATTGTATGGGGAAAAATAACTCTTTGCCCCTTCCTCAGTCTGATCAGGAGAAAAAGGTTTCTTTACAAGGAGTGACTTGTTACTACAAGTCCTTATAACCCATAGTTTTGAAATTAGGCAGTCTCACATGAATGATGAAAGAGTAGATGTAGTTGTTTTTTACACACATTTTGAATGGGGAGAAGTAGGTTTTCTATACATAAAAATCCTGTGCACCTTAGACCTAGAGATTTAATAACATAGGTGGGAATCAGACCAGGGATTTTGTTTCCTGCACTGTATATGGTATACAATACATACAAATATGTGGATCATTTCCATTCTTGGAAAAGCACATCTACTTAGTGTGATGGAGCACAGAGCTTCAGACTCTCTTGAATGAGTTTAGGCCTTACAACCAGAAATTAATTGCCTACTGCATTGCTATGGATGCCTTTCAATAAACACTTCAACACAATTTGAAAGAAATTGTGTTGAACTATAGTGAGCCTTTTTTGTAGAGAATGAGTTTTTGGGAAACAGGGAACGTATTTTTCTTTCTGTCTGAGCACAGAATTGTGAATCAGCATAAAAGGACAAGGTTATATCCAGAGCAGATGATGTAGTGCCAGTTCTGAGGATTTTGTGGGTGTCTGGCTCCTTTATCTGAGATTACCATGAATTTATGGTGGGTAGGTGTTGAGGCTGTGTAACCAGTGATATTGAATAGGTTCAGCAAACTCAGTTCTCCTGAGCAAGATGCCTGAGCTGTAAAACCTCCTGAATGACCCAAGAAGAATGATGAAAGAGTGAGTAGGTCAGGAAAATTATTGCAACCTCAACAGTTGGAACAAATTTCCTTTGGACCAGCTGTGGTGGGTTGACCTTGGCTGGATGTTAAGTGCCCAGGAAGCTACTCTATCACTCCCCCTCCTCAGCAGGATAGTGGGGGAGAAAATCACATGTAAAAAACCTTGTAGATCAAGGTAAAGGAAATTTAATAAAGATAAAGCAAAGGCTGTGCATGGAAGCAAAGGAGAACAAAATATTTATTCTCTCCATCTCATCAGCAGGCTATGTCCAGTCAAGTAGGGCCTCAGAACACATAGCAGTCCAGAGGACATACAGCTTAAGAATGAATGCTTTCTACCCCTTTCTCTTCTTTTTATTGCTGAACATATGTCACAGTTTATGGATTATTCCTGGGTAAGTTTGTCTCAGCTGTCCTTGTTGAAGGACATCTTTGAGTGACGGGAAACCTTGATGCTGTGGGAGCCCTGCAGCCAAAACACTGGTACGTCATCAACGCCTTTCTAGCCTTTCCAAATACCAAGAACAGCATTATCATGACTGCTAAAGAGAAAATTAAGTCCACCCCCTACAGACCCAATACACCAGCTGGGCAGCATACCACAGTGAGTCAGAGGTGGAAGTTTTGTTTGAACTCATTTTGGTTTAGTTTTCACTCTCCTTGTCTTGCGAAAGATGAACTCTCCCTGGCAGTTCAGAAAAATTACATTCCTAGAAAATTTAAAAATTAATCTAAGCCTGTAAAATTCATACACTCTTAAAGGAGGGCAAGAAGAGGTAGTATGGGTGATTGCGGCAATGGTTAGCTGTAAATAATGTTTCCTACATACAGTATTTGGAGTAGCATAGCTCTGCAGTATGGGGAAGAATGAGTAGATCCATATCCTAGAGACAAACATACCATACTGTAACCACGTGAGCTCTGTTATTTGTCTGAGAGTAACTGCAAGAACATAGGAAAATTATTGCGGTAAGTAACTAAAAAAATACTATGTAATGTGGTGATATCTGAACCAAATTGCTATCTAGCTGTACAAACTTAATACTGCCCATATGCATGAACACTGAAATAGTTTCCAAGCAATGCAAATGCAGTCTGCATTCAGCAAGGGAGGACCACAGTGCACAGTGGAGACCCAGAGTTGTAAAGGAACCTTCTGGCTGATGCGTGTGCAAGGTCAAGCCAAAAATGCTGATCTCTTTGGAATTAGAGTATTGTCAGTGATCTGCATGTTTTTCTGTAGAAAACACTGGAGCAGGGGTAAAAAAAATGTCTGAAATAGACTGCAAATTATAGTGAAGCAAAATAATATGTAACCTGAAAAATATATGTAGAGGTCCCAATTTAACATAGCAGCTTCTCAACTTGTGTATAAAGCATATTTTGATATCTCGTGACAGCACAAAGAATCTTTGCAGTTTTTCTCTCTGGGAGCTGTCAAACTAGCCTTAATGACCTGTTAGCTGTCTCCCACACAGTTATATCCTCAAACATGAGATCTTCTACAAGCATGCTGAGCCAAAAAATTTGGAAGTCTCACTGGTCTGAATTCACCAACTACCCTGTGTGCCAATGCAGCAAACAAACACATATTTCAAAGATGTACACCATGTCTTTTTACCCTACTCTCTTTAAACCCAGTGAGCAGAACAGGACCTAGACTGTTAATTTTTTTTCAGATCAATCAGTCTTTTGATGCATAATGTTACCTTCTTGTACCAGTAGTGAATTGCTTTAATGGAAATGAAAGCCAGAGCTGCTGGTGCCAGTTCTACTGGCATGAATATGAATAAGGGGCCTTCAGAGAAAGTGTTTACCCATGGGAGGTCAGGAAATAGGGAAGACTGGATGTTAAGGTCATGACAGCAAGGATTTAATGTTTTACTGGGCAGAAGCCAATGCTGCACCTGCGTGAAAATATAAAGCTAGAATTCTCAAAGAAGTAGCAGCACTGAGATGTCTCAGCACCTCATCTGTTACATCTGCCCTCAATTCCTAAACAGCCAGGTACATCCAGGAAGATGCGAGTGACTGATGCCAGTGAAGCTGTTAGCAGAAACAGGACTGTAATACCTGATCAGTCTGATTATTTGCAGTTCTCTGCACATGCATAAGGAAAGCTCTACTTTCTCTTACATTTATAAGCTTTTTAAGAGTGTTCCCTACAAAAATATCACAAGCAGATTGCAGTGGTTAATTTCTGGTGAGCAATGATCCCATTATCCCAGCAGAGGGAAATCTGGAGACATTGTCAAAGCAGATTGAGTTTCACAGAAGTAAAACCAGCTCAGTGTCATAAATACACCAGAATTAGCCAGTGAAGGTCTTTCTTTTTGATTATAGGACTGCAGAAGATGATTGGCTGATTTTATTGCTTAGTATGCATTAGGAAATATTTGTTTTAAAGCTGCGCTCCCAAGAGTATTATCTGGAGCCTTAAATACATTAGTGGTGTCACCTGGCTTTCTATAAAAATTACATCTATTTTTGTAAGTTATTCAAACTTCTAAGTTATTGATAGAAGTGTGATATAGTATTTGGGATTTTTTTCCTTCTTCTTTATATACTTTATATGTGCCAAAAGTAGTTAACAGATCGTCACAAAAAATAAAGAGTATGCTTTAATATATTAAAAGCATCAGGTTTTATAGAAAAGGACACATATTACTTAATGAAAACTGTTTCAGTGCTTAGTAGAAAGTTATGTTGTAATAAGTGGGGGAAAAAAAGGTAGTTGTCTTTTTCTTCTTTTTTCTCTCTCTCAAGTGTTCATCTGCTGCAGAAACAAGAGACAATGTAATGGTATCTCCAAAACAGAATCCTACTGATCTGCCTATGGTGGCCAGTAACAGGAACTTCAGATGCCTGAGAAGTGTATAAGTTACTGAAGTCTGTAATGTAAAGCTAATCATGAGAAGAAAAGATTCCTGATTAGTCCTGGGAGTGAGGAAGAATAATTACATGATTATTATTGAATGTATTGAAACTGGAACAGGAATCGCCATAACCAAGTGGCTTAGTATAAATTTGATCTCATGTTCTAAAGGGATGAAAAAGTCTGGAAAAAGCTACCCAGTGCCAAGATGGAATTATTCTGAAGTGATAGGACATAAAATCTTTGCAGAAACAGCCAACCACAGACTCCTGGTATATTTACTGAGGAAGTCTCCTTGGCCTTCTATGCAAGCCCTTGCCACAAAACTGCACTCTAGAATTTGAAATTTCATTTTAATACTACTGTTTCTGAAAAGGAAAAATAAACATGTAAGAAACTGAACCAGATGCATACTGCTACTTGAAGCTCAAGAGTGCTGACTCACCATCACAAGGAACTTCATCATTTCTCTTCCTCTCTCAAGCCTTCCCCAGGGACTATTCACCCCAGCACTACAGGAGCATGCAGTGCAAACATACATGGCTGCTCCCTGTTCTCCTCAGTTCATAACATAATCTAAGGTCATCAGAAGTTTATACATGTCAGGCTGGAAGCCGCAGTATGATTGTGAAGAGTATGCCACTCTCACTGTAGAAGTGATGGGTCCGTGGATGCCTGACCCTGTAGCAAAGATACTGTTTTTTACTTGCTAATTTAAAAGTAATTTTGAACCTTAGTCACTTGCTTGGTTTTGTCAATTGTGGCTTTACAAACAGTCTCATAAACTTCACAACCACCAAACTGGGGGAGAGCACGGCAGGGGGAAGAGGGATGCAGGGATGCAAGAACTGCTGGCTTTGGTTTTGCCAGGAAGTGTCTGTGTCACCACAGCCAGCCAGAGGGCAGGGGACAGAGTTGATTGTGGAGGACAGGAGGTGCTTCTGTGCCTGCAGCTGAGCCTACTGCAAATACAATTTAATAATATCTGTCTAGACAGCATGTGAACTCCATAATTTGTCTGAAGGATAAACTGTCCCAGCAGTCTATAGAAATTTGTGTCACTAGTCGGCTGTCCTGCAGAATACCTTGGTAATCTTCCTAGCCCCATTCACAAGTGACTTCTAGGTGTTAAACTGCTTCCGTTTATACTGAACTCAGAATCTGTGGTTTTGAGCACTATCTTTAGGATTTCAGTGTTAAATTCCTCATCATCAGTGTGTAAATCCTCACTGACCTAAAGATGTAGATGAAGAAAATGCAAAGCACACTGAAAAAATCATATCACTGTNAGTAAAAATGAGAGCAACTTGATTTTTAGAAGTGTCTGAAGTTCCACCTTGTAATGGTGGAATGACTTTAAATTTTCCTAAGCAGTTGACTTTTCTCCTGAGACCTTGAGCCCTGGTCAATACAGAAAAACTTTGTCACAGAGTCCGTTGCCAGATTCCTATAACCTGTATATCTGGGAAGTTTGTCTGTCATGTCAAAGCTGAGGTGCTTTTGCACAGAGATGCCCTTTTCCTGGGATTTGTTATCTGGCCTGGACAGTAGGGCATACTACATTGTGCTTATAGATAATTGAGGATAAACGCAAGCAACTCCTGACCTTGCATATTTGTCAAGTAGACATATTGGCCTTTTTAGTTGCTGCTTCACACTGCTTAAGTGATGAAGATGCCACATTCTGTGCAAACATTAATGAGAAAGCACCCCATTTCTTTATCACATGGGAACAGCTACCAAATTATCAAGAAATGGGTTACAGGTGAGTCAGGGCAAGAGGCAGATTTTACACCTGCTGAGCAAACCATTGCCAGGCTAAGTCAGTACATCATCAATTTCTTTTGTTGGTGGCTAAATATTTAGGATAGAATAGTGCTTACTTCACATTTGTTGGCAGGAAACAATCTCGTCATGTGGCAGTACCGCAAAACTTAACCAGGATGTGCAGCTCAAGATACAACAGCTAGATAACAGGCCTTCCTAACTCACAGTGCTGCCCGGAGTCTTGATCTATGAGTGCAGTGTTAACACTAACACTGTATGTGGTCCCACAAGGTAAGTCTTTGCTCTCTTGAATTTCTATCTGATCATCAATTCAAGCCTATCTGCAAGTGCTAGGTCAGCAGGTTAATTGGAAATTTGTGACTGGTTTAACTATGCAGAAAAACTAGAGTAATGTCTCACAGGTTTGTATTTGTAAGACACAAGTATGTTGAGGTCAGTAAGTCAAAGGCCTTAGAGAAGCATCCCAAATTTTTTCAATTCCTGTGTCAGCAGAGCACTCTTACTATTCAGTATTTTGAGATTTACTGCCAACAGGAAACCTCTAAAGCAAAAACCCCTGGGGCTTTTGATTGTATAATTCTAAACAGCGTAACAATACATTTTGTAGCTTTTATCGCTCTAGTGCCTGAGGCCAACAAACTGCAGTTCTGTGAGGTTTACTTCCTCAGAATGATTTAGGGCAGGGTACTTGAGTAGCAGGGATGCTCAAAAGCCACAAAGACACTGATGTGTATCAAAAAAGAGAACTGAAAGTAAAGGAGTTTGCTTGGGCAGACATCTCATTCTGTTGCTTTCCTCCTGCTGCTGAGACTGTTTTCCCATGCAAACCAACAGGCTCCTTCTGCACAGTGATTTGCTGCTCCTGTAGCTCTCTCAGCATGTTATTCATTGTTTCTGGCATATCTTCTCCAGCTGTTGCTTGGCAAGAGCCTTCCTGTGTCCCTGCTGGTGTCTCAGTTGCTAGTGGAATGTTTGAAATGTGTATGCTTTTGGAAAGGCATATGTAATGATGGTCCAGGCAGCCCCCTACGGTAGCTTCAGGCAAAAAAAGGACAGTGTGACTAATACCCAGCCCACATTTTGTGCTTTTACAATACACCACAAAACACAATAATGCTTTCAGATTTTCTTCTCTCTTTCCTTATAGAATTATATTTTAATTTCTTTTACAAGCTTCTACGATGTTCTTTTTCAAAACCGCAAAAATATAGTTTAAGCCTTTTTCTTTAAATTTATCTTCCTTATTCTGTATGGGTTATTAACTTTGGTTGTCTTTAACACCATAAGGCAGATACTATAAATTATTAGGGGACTAAATGTATTCATGTTGAGATGCAGAGTTCCCCTCTTTGTTTCCAAGCTTCCTGCTCCATGCTAGGCCAAATTCTTCAATCAAGAAGTGCAAAGGAGGAAAAAAACCCCTATGGTCCATCCAAAGAAAAACTGCTGCCTTAAGTCAGATGCTTTTTAAATCTGCATTTACACTTCCTTTAAAGCCTTACCCAATTTTCTGTCTGTAGAATTTCTCTGCTTTGGAGCAATAGCCACATGGGAAAAAGTTCCCAGTGCGTGTTCCATGCTGTGACATCCGTATTTTTCAATAACGTTACATAGAAGAAGAGGTAGTTCCTGCTACCTGCTGAGCTTGCTTTACAGCTTTGGGCTGTTTGAGTAAAGCTGTTTCCTGTCCCCTCCTTAATACTTCCTTAAATCATCAGTTTCTACTAGTTCTTAGATGTGTCATATTTGGTTAACAAAAGGGAAAACAGATTTAATTCTATTGTATAAGATTTCCTTGGATAAGTTCTGTGTGTGGAGAAAAAAAAGGATCTGCTGCCTTCACTATCAGATACCTCTGCTCAGGGCAACTAAAAAATTCATTTCTTGGAAAACAATAGATGTGGAGTAACAAGAGTGAACGGCTGTTGGGCGAAACATATTTAATTTCCCCTTTTAATCTTCCATGCTCAAATTGAGTCTCAATTTTTAACGGTTCTGCTGGGAATTCACAGTAAAAAGGGACATTTTGGTGGGACAATGTCATTGTTCCATCACTGGTGTGCATGATCTTAGCCCAGAATATTGACATCTTTGTCCATCAAGATAAATAACTCCATTTTTGCTTGGGTTCTCTGACATGTATCCCTGTTAATATTTTACTGCAACATGAGAACTAGACACCCAGAGAGCTGATTCCTCACAATTTCTTCCTTCATCAAACACAACAGGGACAATTCCTGCTAATAATGCAACAAATCTAGTAATTTAAAATATCTCCAGATTTATTACAGTTTTCTTGATGTTGGTAAAATGAAAATTTTTCAATAGTTTCTGTATTTCATCTAATAAAATTAAAGAACAAGTTTTTAGGGTTTTTTTGGTTTAGGGTCTTTTGTTCATTTGTTTTTGTTTCTTCCTTTCTTTCAAATCTTACAGATTTTAAAGAAAACTGCTATATTGAATGTGCAACACCTGTGAATTACCTAATATACTGCTTTGGAACAAATCATGATGACATCCATGGCCTCTTCTCCCTTGCTAAGTTGCTAAAAATTTTCCTGACAAATCTGAAATGACTACATTTCTGCATGCATTTGTGTATTGTCAGACACATATTTGAAAACATGGAGAAGTTTGTGTTTCAGCAACTTACTCAGTGTGCTTTTGTCTAGCATTTTTTATGTGCATGGAAACTATCTCTTGCATACATGGGAGTAATTAAATCTCCTGTTTGCAGTAGCACTTTTTTGCTGACTGAAAAGTTCAGCACTAGGCAGGCTTGCTTCAGCCTGTGGAAAACTTGCCAGTCAACAGAACAGCTGACTTAAGGTACTAAACAAATAAAACCTTTACTAAGCAGATGTTTTCCTGCCTTTCTGTACATATACTCCATTATTTGAGTAAAAGCAACATATGACTGTTTGTTGAGCCTTTCTTCAGCCTTAGGGCTTGGCTCATGAAATGTCAGTTTCCCCGCTTTAGTCTCCTGCTGGAAAAAATATCTTACTGATACCACTTCTGCATGGATGGCTCTACCTCAGCTAGGCAAAAATCACTTTTTTCTTTAGCAAAGGGGTTTGGAAGGGCAGAAATGCTTTGGTGCCTCTGACCAAGAGAAACGTGACACACTGGATCTCTTGATGTAGTAAGGGGATAGGGAAGAAGAAAAAGTAGATTTGATTTGTTTGCTATGAAGTCACGCTAACACCATTGTGTTGTAAAATAAGGAAATACAACATAAGGAAATTGAGTGGAATGATGCATTTTTTATGTCAGGTCTACCAGATATGAAGAGATAATACACTTTTGAAGCAGGCAGGATATTTTCAGATGAGAAAGCACATTGGAAAGGACATTCCCTCATCTAACTCCTACTTTTTTAGTAGCTTTCTTCTAAGGAATATTTTTTCATTGGGAAGGGTTCCCTTGAGCTATTTCTAGGACGAATGACAGAGAAACCATTGTGGTTTTCCTTTAAACTAGCATTTGATTACCTCAGATACCACCTACAATGTACTAAGCCCTCTGGCTTGCATTTGTTTCATTACTGTAAGTTGGATTATGGAAAGAGAAGTAGATTAATGCCAGTTCAAAGCTTGGACTGGCACATCTATCACCTAGAGAAAAAACTGCAGTGATGTTAAAGTTATTAATCCAGCAGTTATTGTTCAGTGTTTACATGATGTAATAGAATGGAAAGTGAGAACAAAGCCTTTATATTTGACATGTTTTTAGGACTGATGAAAGAAAATCCCAAACTATTTCTGGAAAAATACTTCCCAGTTTGGCCTGTTACCTCCTTCACAGGAGGTACACATTATGCCACAACCTGAAGGCACTAAACTTTTTGGGGGCGAAAAAGGGAGATTCTTTGTATTTTTGGTCTGACTCCGGAAAACAATGTTTTGTCTCTTGTTTTGTTGGTTCAGATTTCCCTGGAGAGCTTACAGTGACTATTCTGACTATTCAGAGCCTATTGAAAATGGGGTTCTTAGACAGAGCTGGAGCCTCTAGGCATAATTCTAATACAAAAAAAAAATTAGTCCAGGGTACTACATGAATGAATTTGTAGATATCCTAGGGCACTTGCTCTCCCTTGAGAGTAATTTTAAGTATATTAATTATTTAACAAGCATGACATTGCAGATATAGTCTGAAGATTGCTGCTAACACACTTCTCTCTCCCATACGTCACTCTCCTTGAGGGAATGCCTGTACTGTTCACGCTTGTAAGTCAGGACTGCAGCCTACCCTTCTGACATTGTTTGAAAGTTTACTTGGCTTGAGCAGTTAAGAAAGATTTATATTTGAGCGGAGACTTCAGAAATGTACCAACCCCATTATTAGCTAGGGACACTATGCTCTTGCATTTTGGGTTTGCTTCTGAGTGGAAAAACACAGAAAATGTCAGAATGACCTGACCTAACTGTGTTCCTCTCAGTCTTTGTCCTTCACTTCTTCCTCCACAATCCCCAAAAATGTCAACAAGAAATAGGCTCCAAGTTTCACTTCAAAATAACTGTCCCTTCTCAATCTCTCAGTTTAAAGTCAGTGCTACAGTGTTCATGCTTGCACATGGCAGTGATTTACTTAATTTGGCAAGATTGATAACTATCTTTATAGATATTTGTTAAACACAGATATGCAGTCTGCATATTGAAGGTGTAAAAAAACCCAACAGCAACAAAGGAAAGGAAAAGGAAAGCAAACCAAAACTACACCCTTCACATCTTGGGAGGCACTTATTTTTCTGACCCTCTGGCTCCTCTTTAGACATTATTAAAGACTTTTCTGTCAGCATATTCTTGCAAAAACATCACAAAAGGTGTGCAACATTTTCAGAAGTGTCTGTAATTAGGTTTATGGGAACACCGACAGCTCAGAGGATATGTGGATCACATGCATTTCTTTCTCACTGCATTTACTGCTATGAGTCATGGAAAAGAAATGAATGGGTGCTCCAGCATGTTTTCCAAAACTGCGGCAGCCAAGTTCCTCTTGGTAGTAATTGCTTGCTTATATATGCATATTAAACACAGACAGATTCATTTTGATCTACAGCTTACATACAGAGGATGAATATCTTGTTAAAGCCAGGGAGCCCAAATGGAAGAATACCAAATATAAGCACGTGATACCTCATGTTTGTCATCAGCTACTGGCCAGTGAGTGTACACTTTTCACCAAACTGTTCAATCCTGGCTCATAATGACAAAACTACTTCAAAACAGTTCACCCATATATGAATGACAGCAAAGAAATTAGAGAAGCCTGACTATCCCTGATGGCATTTGCCCATTGTTACTGCCTTTTGTTTGAGCCCACATATGTATATTTGTATCGTGAAGCTTGGAAATTTTTGTTGTTAGTAGCTGCAGGCTGCATTCAGTCCCTATTTGCTCTTAGCTGTCATCAGCCTCCACACAACCCTCAGCCTCACAGCTGAGATCACAGCTGTCCTGTGTCCTGTGAGGCACATTGTGCCTCATTTATTTGTTCTTATGAGACATACTGCTGGAGTGCTGTTTCCTCATCCCTAGTGAAACTCTTACCTAAAGAACAAAACCATGAAAAGAAAATACAGATAAAGAATTGACTGTATACTTAGGAGGTTGTTTTCCAATAGGCACATTCCCATCACTACTGGCTGCAGAAGATGTCAGCAGGGTTTGAGGAAATCACCATATTTTGCACAACATGCTTGAAGTTCAAGTGCCAAAGCACTATCTACAGTGCTATTGCTTTGCCAGTCTCTGTGCTCTGTCATTGGCTTGGGAACTTTTACCATCGGAACTTCTTGCATCTTTCCTCAAGTGTATTATCACTGAACCACTCAAGAAAAGCTCATAGACTGAGTATGGATAATCAAGGCACCCTTAAATATCAACCCCAATATGCACCACTTCCTGAGACCTGCCAGCCTGAGGAAGCTCCCTTACACTAGATGAGACCCAAGAGAAATTTACTCAAAGGAGATCATGATCTGTGGAAATAACTCTAGCATCAGAGGTCAGGAGATATTTCACCAGAGATCGAAGAGTTCTAATAGCTGAAATATTTTTCTTCGGCATCTCTGCAGAGCAGCTTTTGCCAAGTGCTTCATTGCTATAATGAAAAACCTTCATTATATGAACAAGAGTCATGGAATACCTCTACTAGAGAATCTAATTATCAAAATTGAGACTATATAGTTGCTGGCATCTTATCACACTTATGGGACAGTGTACCTATTATTGTAGTTCCAGAAGTCTTGTTCATATGCTCATTCACTAATCTTCCCCTTCTCCCCCCTACTTTTTTTTTTTCCTCCCTTTTTTCTGTGTCAAAGGTTGAGAAAATAGAGTTGTGCTTTGCACTGTCCTTTTGTGGTTATGCACAGAGGAACTGGAACAAGGGACACACACCACAAGGTTCCACAATATAACACAAGACTGAAATAAAGCAAAAGAGCAAACAGAAAATCATCATGAACAGCACATGGAGGAAAAAAGTCGGGGAACTGTCAGAGCATGGAGACAAGACATAAAGAGCATAAGATAGCAGTAGCAGACTAGCCAGAGCTTTGGCCACAGAGTCAGACCTGTGAGGTGAGGAGACTTGAGAAAATGGGTCTTTCTGGTGCTGCTGACCCAAGCTCAGAGCTCCCATCCAGATTACAGCAGAGCTTTAAAGACACTCATGTTCTGGTGCTTTTGTTCAAGCCTCTTCAGTCACATTTCATTCAATGCAGCTTGAGGGGAAGATTGCATTTATTTTATCAGTGTATGAGGAGTGTGGGAACAAGAAGGAGGTTGGGGGAGAAACCAGTTGCTGCACAGGTATCTTGAAGATTTTCGTGCTATGGAATGGCATAAGAAAATGGGTTTTATAGATAAATACAGATAAATTATAGATAAATTAAATGCATGTGTGACAATTTTCATGCCCTATATTTGCAGCGTACCTTGCTCTGGTTATTACTTTACAGAGTGCTAACTTTACTTTTTCTTTATTGCAGGGAGCAGAGGCCTTATCTATGTGATAAATGTACCTGACACCTTTTAACAGTCCAAGGTGCGCAGACGCATGGAGTGAAGAAAGGGGAAAACTGGGGGATGTGTAGATTGATAGCATAATTGCGGCCAGCAGTCACACTGCCACCATTTTCAGAGTCCAAGGGAGCAGACAAGACAGCAGAGCTGTGTGAGGCACAGAGCAGCTATTCCCTTTGTAGCTGAGCAGCATATTCTCTGTGTAAATGGCTTCATCAAGAATTGCAACAATACCCTGTAGATTGCCCAGGCAGCTTTCACATCTGCTCTCAAAATACTTCATGTGTCTGCAGAGCTGGTTTCTGATTCTAAGTGACAATTTGGAGATGTGTATGAGCTTTGCTGTTGCACAAAGTGTATATTCCCAGGATGGGGGACTTTCTTTTCCTGGTGCTGGTAGGGAACTTCTACACATGGTGCTAGAAACCAGCTTGTCCTCATGGAGCAGCATTTCCAGGCAAAGCAAATGCAGAGACCAAGTGGGAAACACTCATTTGCTCTGCCACTCCCAAGTGGAGAGAGACTGAAGCCTTCCCAAGGGGAATGGCGGCATCAGAGCAGCATGAGGCCCTTGGGATTACTGTAGTTATGATGTGCTCTCTGTGGTGCTCACGCCTTACACTTTGAGCTGTTCATGCACCTTGGTCCTGCATATCCTACTTTTCTTAGGATCAGCTTTGGGACAAGAAAGATGGAGCGGGATGTGAGAACAAAGCAATGCAGGCAGGCCTGAGATAAGGCTGGAAGGCTTGTCATGCTCTCTTACTATTTAATAGCATCTCATCTACACCTTTCTCGCAAGCATCTTAGAGCCAAAGAAGCTTTGAAAACCAATACCAGGCCGTAGCATGACCTGAGAACCAGGCATGCTTATGCATGTGCAGTTTTGTCCTGTGTACGCTCTTCTTGTACAGCATGTTCCAAAACCAGTACATTTCCTGTCTAATTCAGATTTGCCTTTATTCCACCTAGACAGAATAAAGGTGGTTACACACAACAGTTCTTTGATTTTATCTATAGGGAAGTAGTAGAGATGAAAGATGTCAGAAACCAACAGTGGCTTCAGTAGTGCTTGCCAGGTCAGCTGCTTCCCAGGTCTAAGAGACAAGAAATAAAGAATTCAGCCAGACTTGTTGGAAAATGATAGTATCACAGTCTGAATAATGCATTTTCTTCTGCCTCATCCATATTTTTGTGCTAACTAGGACATATTTCTGAGAGCCAAATGCAGCAGAAAATGTGTGACTTTTTTCTTGGTCATGCACATATTTATTAGAACTTGTTAGTCTCTTGCTGTGGGGGAGGGAGGAAAAAGCACAGTCTCTAGTTACTTCTTCGGTTTGGTCCTCAGAGATTTGGAACAGTCTTAAGGGACATGCAGGGAAGCCTTTGTGTTTCTGAGGTGGTAAATAACTTAGGGCAGTAAAATGTTTCTTTTCAGTGTGTCTGGTGGGAAATGAGCAGGTCTCTGGGTGGAACCGGTGCTAAAATGCCCGGGAGCAAGGCTCACAGCTACAAGTGAGGAGACAGAGTGCAACAGGAAGTAGGGCTGCCAGCAGACAGCCATTGGCACTGCCAGTTAGGATTTTCAGCTTTAGCTGAAGCAAAAGATTAGAGCAGACAGTAATATGGAACATATGGCACTGTGTCAAACAAGCAACTCTGTTTTACCCTTTAGAAAGAAACTTGGGTTCTGCTGCCTTTTTTGCCTCTCCTTTGAGCTGAGGGCTCCATGAGTGTCATCACAGAGCTAATCATAGCAGGTACTAAACCCTGTCTGCTCTGCCGAAGGGCACAGCCCAGAGGAGGAAGGGCTCACAGTGCAGATGGGTGCATGGCAGGAATTCTGGCCTCATTCAGCTCCACCAAACCACCCACTGTAAGCTGACTTGTAGCAAAAGTGCTTGGTATTTAGTGGATAAGCAATGTGACACTGGAGTCTTTCTTAATTCACATGCCTTTTCACGACTTCAGACTGTTGCAAGACAGACAACCAAATGCTCAGTGATAAAGGGGGTTGCCTTGCGTGAGACAGGTCCCCCAGAAGCTGCAGTGTCCTGCAATGGCAAGAAAGCAAAGTCGAGGGGGAAGAAAAAGCGTATGGGGTTTTATTATTTTTGTCTTGATTCATGTGTTTCTATTATTGTCTTGGAATGAGAAACCTATATACCAATCACATCAGTGTGTTTCTCACCTGCTTGTGGTGCCTTCACCCAGACACACATGCACAGGACCAAGGGCAGCAGCACACCACAGAGACTTACATGATCCCATCACCACTTGCAGAATGTCAGAGGACCTCTGAACCCTTGAGGTTCAGCACCAGTTAAAATCACTATTATACTCTCACAGGTAGGTCAGCTGCTAATATGCATGTTGGTAGCAGATGTCTTACACCCCCTGTTCTGTGCAGTGCTTTGTAGAAAATGAAGCTTAGGACTCGCCAGTTCACCTTGTCCAAAGGAGGATAATGTCTGCCCACCACATTTTTCAAACAAGCTCTCAGGTATAAAGGAGACCTTAACACCAGGGGTGTACTTCTCTGTTTTGTTGGGTTTATGCAGCAAGGTTTTGATAGCAGGGAGGACTGTGGGGATGGCCTCTGTGAGGTGATGCCAGAAGCTGCTCCCAACAGACAGTGCCAGTTCCAGCTGGCTCTCAGGTGTACCTTCTGCTGGCCAAAGCTGAGTCTGTCAGGAATGGTGGTAGCAATTCTGTGATAGCATAATTAAGAAAGAGTAAAAAACCCCACTGCGCAACAGCAACTGGGAGAGAGGAGTGAAAATACAAGTGAAAGAACTGTGAAGACAGCAAGGTCAGTGAAGGAGACCAGAGCAGAGATTCCGCTGCCCCTGCTGCCCCTGGTGAATACTATGTTGAGGCAGGCTGTTGCCTGGCAGGCTGTACCCCCTGAGGAGGTACACAGTGGAGCAGGTATCCACCTGCAGCTAGTGGAAGATGCCATGCCAGAGCAGGTGGATTGCCCAGAAGGATGCTGTAACCCTCTGGAAAGCCTATGCAGAAGTAGGGTCTTTTCAGGACCTATGGCCCCATGGGCACCACTCTGAAGCTTTCTGCTCCTGAAGGACTGCATCCTCTGGAAGGGATCCAAGCAGGAGCAGTTTGTGAAGAGCTGCAGCCTTTGAGAAGGACCAGTGTTGTAGAAGTTTGCGGATGACTGTCTCTTGTGGGAGGGACCACACACTGGAGCAGAAGACTGTGAGAATTCATCTCACTGAGGAGGAGGGATCAGCAGAGATATGTGATTAACTAACCCCACTGCCTGTCTCCCTATGTCACTGCAGGGGAGGAGATGGAGAATTTGGGAGTGAACCTAAGCCTGGGAAAAAGACTTAGCTAAATTAAACTGATTTCCACAAATTGAGCCTGTTTGTCCTGTGATGGTAATTGCTGATGATTCTTCCTTGACCCTCTCTTGATCCATGAACTTTTTTTTATATTTTCTTTCCACTGCCCAGCTGAGGAGGGGAGGGGAGGGATAGAGCAGCTTTAGTGGGCACCTGGTATCCAGCCAGGGTCAACACACCATAGCTGGCAAACTGACACAAGGGTCAAGAGCAGAGGGGATAGAGCTGGACAACATAACTGTTCTTCAGAGCTATGACTCCTCAGAATACATGGCAAGGCAAGAAAACTTGATAGGGAAATCACAGTTGCAAAAGACTGCAGCAACAAACAAAATATTTCAGTTCATCAGCAGGCACCAGAGTGTCATTCACCTTAGTCACTTCTGCATCAAACTCATCACTGCTCCTCCTGAAGGTGGCTGCTGCAGTTCAAGGTCAGTTTCCAGTTTTCTGTGAGATACAAGAGATTCATGTCACTTAGCTTATAATTTTCCTTGAGTCCTGATGCTGATAGTCATGTCATCTGAGACTTTCCACATTGCCATCTGTCAGTCCAGAAGGACCAGGTGTCTGTCCCAAAAGGGTTCCTTCCTTCAGGGACCAGGCCTGGGACGACTCCAAAGTCTTTTCTCATTTTCCTCTCACTAGGCAATTTTACCTGAACGAAGCAAGTGGAACCTGTAAGTGGAGTAGCTGCTGCATTTTCCTTTTCTCACTCTCACTAACTGCTGCCAAGGCTGGCTTGTATTTGTCAGCTTTTATTTTGAGACCTGTGCTCAGCCTCAAAGCAGCTGGACAGCCTCACTGTAGGTCTGGCTTTTTAGAGACCTGCTGATTCTGCAGCACACACCTTTTAGTGCACTTTCACCTCCAGGCAGGCTAGGATTTTTCTGTTGCTTCCCATAACACGCTGACAATGCAAACGTCAAACTCACTTGCTGATTAAAGAATCTCAAACAATCAAAATCAATATTGATTTTGCATTTAACCACCGGAGCAAAATGGCGAGACCTGAAGCATTTAGCTCTGCGGAGGACATGTGCCATGTTCACAATAGCATTCCTGAATTAATCGCTCTGTCTGTGAGGGGAACAGCTGGTATGTTTTTCACACCTCTGTTCTCAGAGATAAGAGCTGAAGATGGTATCACATCAGTGACAAGGTTGTGTCATTGGGGCTGGCTAAGGGGATGTCTTAGTGTTGTAAACAACTTCTCTGACGATCATATGCAGGCATAGAGTCAGAAATATTTTCAAAACCACGCAATGTTGCACAGCCAGAGAGCTCTGCCTCTTGCAAAGAGCTGGTGCCATACTGTGACACTGTGAGCAAAATGCCAGATGAGCAGCCCTTGTGGACAGAGCTCTCAGTTGCACCAGTCATAACTGTGACAGACACGTTTCTGCTCTTCTTCCCCTCTCTCCCTGGAGGCATTGCTTATAGGAACCAGAGGAAAAAGAATTATCCCATCTGTCTGTGTAAGTTCCAAAGACTTACCTCCTGTGTTTTGGTGTTTGTCCATTGTGCCAAGATGTTGGTAATAGGCCTGTCTTTGCAGAAGCTTGGCACAGGACAGATATTGTCCCGTGTCCCAACAAATTAAAAATTGTGATAGATGTCACTAAAACTTGTATCTGAAGCTGTATTAGAAGTGGAAGTATCCTTCTCTTTTCACCAGATGACTCTGAGTGTTCATACTGACATAAATGAACAAAGTAAAAGTAAGTTGCAGTGACCTCTGGTAAGAAAAATTGTTCTACCCCGGTTTAGTTCCTGCAGTCCTTGTTCAAATAAATCTTTTCATTAAAACAGATGAGGCTTTTTGACAAGAATGCTGTGACACTTTTTACTTTTCTCAGGGTATCTATTTTTTTTCTATGTCATGGTAATTTCTTGAAGCAGCAGAGAACTCTCTTTTTACCCTGCTGCTTCTGCAGCAGTCTGATCTTTTTGACTGCAAAACACAGGCGAGGAACAAGGCAACTAGTTTATGGGAAAAAATGGCTGATTGTACGTAACTATTAAAAAAAAATTAGTTTTTCTTTTTCAAAGAGTCTATTTTACCATGTATGCTTGTGCATCAAACTAGGAAGGTCTGAAGTAACCAATAAGTATCATTGACTGAAGTGAGGATAAGGCATGGGAGGTCAATAATTTGATACTATGTTACAAAAGCAAAACGAGTCACCGCTGTTACCCTTTAGAGGTGTTAACCCCCAAATTTCAAAACACTGCTGATGCTAGCGCTTTAGGAGCACCGTACATGTTTAGGGGCAGTGTATGTTTGCTATGCCACATCTAACTAAAATTCATTAGATCCTGCTGCATATTCCTGATAATCCACTGAGATACTGCTTGGACGCCATTTGTGATGGGAGAATTAATACATTCCTCAGGTGTGAAACAAGAAACAGCAATAGCACACAGAGTCTTTAGAAACAGCTCTCAGGAGCCCCTAAACCTTAACGAGAATGCAGCAAAGGGATAAAAATGCAGATGATGTGGTGTACTTGAAATTTGGGCAAAAGGTTCCATAGAGGAAAAAGCAAAGCACTGAAATCCTGAACCATGGAAAAGTATTCTTAGTTCTGTAAAATCCTCCAAACTTTTGCAGCCCCTGATTCTGGATCCTCTCGGCCTGATTAGAAAAGGCCATTCAAATGAACCATTTGCAGGTTCATTCATGGTCAGAGGATTGGACTGTAGATTTCTCAGTTGGGAAATAGTCCAATGTCCTGTGAAAACAGGATTTACTATGAGACAACATGGAATCCGAAGCAATTGCCCACCCGTGGAGGCCAGTGCCCACTTTCTAATTACCTAAATATTTATTACAACTTTTTAAACATATTGTAATGTGGACACCAATATTGCAGATAATGGGGCAGGGCAGGAGAAGGTTATGGGCCATGTGGCATGGTTTGCTGGACAGGACTATGGAAATTTCTTACTTACAGAGAAGCTTAAACTTAGAAGGCATGTCTGTTCCATGGAGGACTTCTCGTCATGGGTGTGGACAGCTTTCCTCAGTGAGAAAGCTATCCAAATGAGCAGCTGCACATACTTGATCACAGTTTTCCAAGCAGTGACAGCTCTGATTATTGTTATTGATAATAACCAGCTCCAGTTGCCCTTCCATTAGCTGGCTGCGCTGACATAACCCTGCTAATATGGGGGCAGGGAGCAGGAGGACCTGACTTTCTTTACACAGAGTTTACCAAATGCCCTTACTTAGAAAATCTGATTTCAAAAGGATTTTCTTAATTTAGTGCAGTACTGTGCACATTTGCACTTGGGCAGACAGCAGTGTTGCCCAGGAATGTGATGCAAATGTCTCACTTAGTGGGTGGGGAGACTGGGGGAGTCTGGGGCTGCCTCAGCTGCCCCTCAAGCAGGGGAGCTGCTGTGGTGGCACATGTTGGCAGATCCCTCAGGCCCACTGAGCTGGAGGCATGGCACTTACATCAGGTTTTACCTGCTGCAAGCACTGACAAAAATAGTGACAAGTCCCTCGTGCCAAATGGCTTTGGCACTTGGCTTCGGATACCATGTCTGTCCTATCAGAGATGCACTGGCCTCCACATTGCTGTGGGATGGATGTTTCAAGTGCTGCTCCAAAAAGGAGGACCCTCACACAGAAGCTGAGAAGTGCCTTCTGCTTCCAGAAATTGCTAGGCACCCGTAGAGAAGAAAATATCTGTACTTACAGCACATATGTTGGGGACAGTAGAGGCCATTGCATCTACATAGGTCAGAAAGTTTAATTTTGCTCTATGAGACTATGCAAGTGTGTTTTAAGAGGCTGAAAATCCTACTTAAAATTGTTTTAGAAAGCAGTCATCTTCATATAACTTCAAGGTTCAAGGTTTTACAAAGCCATTGTTTTAGCCAGTGTTTCCTTCTCTCGTGCATTTCCAGTGCTTTGGTTGTGATTCAGGAAATGAGCAATGAAGCTCTTAAACCAAATCATGGCATGGCAATTTAATTCCCTTCCATGGACTGGGCTGGGTGCACTTTGGCAGTCTCTGAGGAAAACAGCATCTGTGCAATTGCAGATAGATATAAGCAGATAGAAGTGGATGATTCTAGTAAACAAAACGAAATACTGGGACTTGAATCTATAGCAGTAGGCCCAAATATCATCTTGATTTTGTCCAGCACCAGCAAATGAGTTTGGAAACAGACTTCTGAATAAGTATTTAAAGGAATGTGAAGCTGCATGGACATCCATTCACCATCCTATGTACGTTCACATAAGAAAAATATTTTACATTTAATACGTATTTTGAAAATTGTCAGAAAGAGTGTAATTTCCCAGCTCTGTTCACCATGCAGCCCTGTTGGCCTGGACTGCTCCTATTGCCTGTTATGACAGATTCTGATTATGCCAGCTGGAAACCAAACACCTGTTGCAACTTACAGAAAGAGTAATTGTCTTGGAACCTACTACCTGAAACAGTGAAAAATGAACAAACCATGCTGCACTGGGCTCTGGTTTTTTGCGGCTGTTGCCAATAGCCTCTTCTTGAAAAGAATGCCATGGGGAATACAAACAGCACTTGGTCATCTATCAAAGTTTACCCTTCTCCCCCAGTTACTCTTTTTTCTTTTCACTCACCCATCATTTATGTCTGCCCTCCCCACAATCCTCCACTCCTCCAAACCCAGTGCTGCTTACTGAAATCTGATTTTTGATTCTGTATTTCCACCTTTGGAAATATTTTTCTCCTTTATAAACATGAAACAAAACCCTGCACAATGCCCCCATATCAATGCATTACTCTACTGCTTAATGCATATACCAGACATGAGATTATTCTTACTGTTCCAGAGGGTGGAATTCTGACAAGTGGAAAAATCTGTAGAGTGCCAAAATATCCATTAGCATCAACCGCTTGGAAATAGTACTCTTTTCCAAGGCGATTGGTTCTTTGAAAGTTTTACTAACAGTGTAAAGATGATTTCCTAAGAAAAACTGTTTCAGAACAGCCATTTCCCGAGAACTGCTCCATTTTATGAAAGCTGAGAACTTCAAAATCAATTTCATGTAGTACTCATCTTCCTCCCTGAGGTGATGTTTTAAGAACTGGCCTTGCACAACAACAGTACAACCTCACATATGGGATGAGGGATCACAGTGGGTGACAGCAGGTGCAAAAGATAAATCCAGGCTCCTGTGTGGCGTGTGAGGGTTCCTCACACACCACTGCTCTGTCAGCAGGAGTCATTCACCTGGAGCTTCCCACCAGGAAAGACACAAATTTGGTATGTGTTTGTTTTGCCTAGCAGATTATTTCAAACTGACTGGGACCTATAAAAGCTGATGTAATGGTGAGAGATTTAAAACACTGAAAGCCAACAACCCCTTCCTGGCACTGAAGGCACAGTATGGGTGAAACAAAGCATATTCCTGGGAAACAGGGATATGCCCAGGACTCTGACACACAGAGCACTCCTGGAATGCTGACATCAGTATATAAAGCTTTCTTACTGCTTAGCACTTTGAGGAAATGGGACATGTATCCATAGTGGGTGTCTGATCATTGTTTGATGCTGAAAACAGCTCTTACCCTTAGTCACTTGCTGGACTAACAAAGCTTACCATGATCCTTACAAACACCAACACCTTCTCGACCCGTTGGAAAATCAGAGTAAGCGAATTTCAGTGTTACCTACCAGATCTCCAGCCTTGCTTTGTGCCAATCATGGCATACCAGAAGTGTCTTACATAGCAAGCCAAGTACAAAAGTGATGTTCACTTCACTTGAAAGAACTGATAAACCAAACGTAACACTTTCATTTTCTGCTAATAGGCTTTGATACTATCTTGTATATAAAAACACATCATTGAATTTATTGAAAAACACCTCTGACAAACCATAAATTTGTCTATAGACAATGAATGCTGTAAGAAGCTCACACAAATGCTTAAATAGCTATAAATAAATGCCACTTTTGCATGACTTAGTTATTCATAAATGGGGTTATAGCATTCTGCATTGTATTTAAGTAAGCAAGTTTGGTATTCAACAATTTATTGCCAACTCAACCAGCTCTTTGAGTTTTCCAGGCTCAGTAGAAAACTTGCTTGAAATCTGAATTTATAATTTCTCTTGGCTTGTGTGAAGGTAGAAAAATTGCAGTGCTGATAGATGGAATAATCACTGACAGCAGAAATAAATCATGCTGCATGAGGATGGCTGACTCTTGGTGATGATGTGGTTGATCTTCTGGCAACATGTTCAATATACTCTGCACCCCCAAACCAAACAGAATAATGTGCACAGAGCTGGTGAGCATAGTACATGGAAAAAGAGCTCCCAAAATACAGAATTAGTCTTTCCAGTAGATGTATTCACAGCTGCAAAGGCTGAATGTTGTTTTGGGTGGGTTGTTATTTTGGTTTTGTTTGGCATTTTGTTTGTGGTGTTGTTTGGGGTTTTTGTTTTGGTGTTTTGTTTTTAGTTATTTTTTGTTTTGTTTCCTGTTTATTTGATGTTTTTACTTGTGTTTGTTTGGTTGTTGTTTTGGGTGGTTTTTTTTAATTCAGAAAGCCTGATGCTTTTCCACAGCCAGGTTAAGCAATCAGTGCTCCCCATAACAGATTACCTCTGATCCCATGACACACTCCCCACGCTTACTCTGAATAAGCATTAAGCAACTGATCCAGGTTGAAACTAACCAATTTGGTCATAAACCCCCAACCTTTACTCTAGGTCAGAATCCTATAGTCAGCTTAGCAGCCAAAATGGTGTCAGTGCTAGTATGGACTGTAAGAGTAAAGAGATGGGACCAGTCCAAATCAGCTTCACTGGTATGCCTTTGAAGTAATCCTACTAATCACTGGCAGAACCAGCACATAATAATAAGCTTTAATAAGCTTTAATGTCAGTCATGCACTCTACAGTGGAACATCTGGTCTTCAGGACATACTTCTGTAGACAGTTTTAAGTTTCTATAACCTCAGCATTTAAAAAAAGAACCCTTTAGTTGATTGGTATCTCATGGATTTATCTCCATCTTTATTTTCCTTTAGAACCTTATTTCTCCCTAGCTGACTTTTTTCCCCACTGGCAATTTAATGGCCTTGGCATGAGCTGAAGAATTCATTATCAGTCTTTAGAAGAATTTGGCATGAAATTTAATGTAGTAAATTAGTGCTTAAGGAATAAACTTTGAGAGTATCAAATATAAAAATTAATTGAGCCAAATACAGAGTAGGCAATATTATGCCTTGCAGGTACTTCTAATGCAGATGAGTGTATTATGGTGGAAAGTCTTCTACTGATCACCACAGTAAATCTGCATGACAATCAGGAGAGATACACACATATGAGTTGCAGCTAGAAGGAAAGATTTCTGAAGTATTTTTTAAGAAACTCTCCTTTCCTTGCAGAAGCCCCTGGCATGCACGTTGAATCAATGCAACAATGATACTGGTAAAATTATGCTTTAATCCATTTGGCAACAAAACAGCCAAGTGACATGAAAAAAACTCAACTCTGCAAATTTTTATTGACACTAATAGGTTACTCTTTTCACCACAAATTTGTCTGTGAGGTGCTGTTTTTCTAATGCAAATACAGTTTATGGAAAAGAAAAAGGGTAGGCCACCAACTGAAAGAAAACATTTATTGAATCAAAGTCAATACTTTCCTTTTAATATCTACAAGCCAACACTGAACTGACTTTATTCAAGAATGAACACAATGTACAAAAAAAGTATGTCTGTTATAAAAATATGTCAATTTTTTTTCCTGGCTATTGAGCTGAAAACATTTTGGCAAGTGCAAGATAGGTTTGGCAAGCAAATTTAAGCTGCTATTACCAATAACAAAGATCAAACAATTTTGTAATAGTTTTGTAGTATATTTAAGAGTCATTGTTAAAGTGGCACTGGAAGTGCTATCCCCTAAAAACAAAGTATCACTGCACCGCCACGTGTTTATGCATCCAGACAACTGAACATCTCATCAGGAATCAGTATCTTTATCAGTGAATACTATCCAACCTAATTTGAACTATTCAACCAGGTAAGTGACATCTACCACTAAAATACAACCTAGGGAAGGCGAACTACCTCCATGGCTGTGTATTTCATGTGTTGTTTACAAACAGAGAGAGAAGATTAGGTAGGTTCATACATATTTAAATCAACCAGATAGCTGCTGCAATGTGAAATCAGGGAAAGGATAGAAATAGAATAAAGGATCATTTATGACAACAGTCTGCATGCATCTTTGCATATAAAAATGGATTCGATTAGGCTCAGTTATGCCTTATTTATATGGATGGTTTGGGGTTTTTTACCACATAAAAATTTAATGTAACCAGGCCTCGAATAAATGACTTCTCTAAAACCACCAGCAAGGAGCAAAAAAGGGGACCATTTACAGAAATAACCTGAAAACAGTGCAATATTAAAATGCAGTTTCACAACATGTGAAAGAAACATGCTTTGGAACCTGAGCAAAAGGCATTTTACTGACTTAGTAAAAGTCACCCTGTATGTTGTTTTCATTGGCACCTGTTCTGCCAGATTAGTATGTTGCTCTTAGCAACTTCCATGGCCCCTAAATATTTAGTACACAGAAACTGCCAACTACTTAGGAAGGTCTACTAAACTTTTCAGCCAATATTGCAGGCAGTCTGACATGCTGCTACTGGAAATGACCGTACAGGTTAAAATTAAGAAAACTGTAGAAAGAAAAAGAAGCAGCCAAACATGTTGCTCTTCTGCTTAAATAGACTAAAGCGATTCCACAACACTTAGATACGGTACTACACTGGTTTACAGTCTCAAGGTCAGCTCTTTCAAAATAAATATACTGAACATTTACAACAAATGCCTCATGAATGCAAGCTCTCTCTTTATTATTTCAAGACCAATTGCATAAAAACTAAAATAAAGACATAACTCTGAAGCAGCTAAGTTACAAGTCCTTTTTCAGAAACAGGCATGACTTGGTGCCACAGCAAAACTTTTCACATCTGCAGTAAGCAATTTTTTTTTCTTTTAGCACCAAGCAGGCCACCATACAAAGCAACCTCACAAAGCATGCGGTCATCTACTCTGTTGATTTTGTATGAAATAATTATTTGTGCTTGCAGGTCTCAGACCTTTCAAAAATGGGTGAACATTAGGTGATTGAAGACATTAGTGGAAACTCATTCATTTCTAAACTACTTGAGTGGAGAAAAGATTAAAAGACTAAAAAGCAACAGAATGTTGTGCATTAGTATTTCTGAGGAATGAGGAAAGCTAAGGTTGGTGCTTTAATTTGCCTTAGCACAACTAAAAGGTGACAACCAATCCTAAACAGCTCTACATCCATGATACTGGTAGAGGCCAATGCGTGCATGCCACTGAAAGGCACAGTCGGACCAATCTGACAAATGGCATCATCAGAGCAGAACAGCAACTTTTCACTGGACTAATCACGAAGGGTGAACAATGAGCCATCACTTCTCTTGTCATGAGCACAGAAAGCAGTCACCAAGGCAAAAGGGAGGACACAGGAAAGAAGATACAGGAACTCACATAAACCTAAAAGACAGAAAACACGCATTAAACCAAGTTTTGAGCATTCTGAGTGACTGGTTTTCAACTGTAATATTGCCGTACATTGACTTAATATCATACATCTTATGGAAGCACTGCAAATATGGTATCATAATCACATCACAAAATTCTTCTCAGATTTGTTTTACAACTAACTTCACCTGTGAAGACCAGTCTACAATATCATCTTTGGTTAAAACATGCTTAAGGACAGACTGATACAGTCAGAACAATCTCCTGTCCATTCTGTGAAAAATTAACATTCTTACAAGATACCTAATTTTTTACTCAGAAATGAATTTTAAAATTGGTCATCATGAAGACACAGGTTTTTATAGGGAGGTAATTATGAAGCAGTATGATTGTTCTTCCTACTGCTCTAACAGTGCCTAAAAAGTAGAGTGCAATACTCACAGGAAAAGTTATCCCCAAGGTTATCCTGCCTTCGTATCTACGAGCTGCATTTGAACATTTGCAGACATGCCACCTCCATAACCTCCCTTGGACTGCATCTGATTCTGAATTGAGCTGACCTGAAGGTAGAAAGAAAAAGGGAGGGAGAGGAAAGAATAAAGACAGTGAGCTACAGCATCTTCTTGCTTGTAATTTTGTTTCTTGTCTAGGTTTAGTTTTCAAGTGCTCCTTTATTACCAGTAAAGCTACAGTACTTTTGCATGAGGACACATGCACCAAAGGCTTGCTGAAATTTAACTTCAGCATGTAGCGCAGCAGAAGAGATGGAAGAACTGGTGCTGAGGCAAAAGTTTTTCTTCTCTCCCAAAAAAACCTGACTGGTTCAGGGTTTCACTGATTTCACAGGGACCCACTTGATTAATCAAAAACCAAAAAAAATCAAGTCTCTTACTGGCTTGGACTCCATCTGATAAACTATAATTTATCTTGTTATATGGAAGATGTTCTTTGGCAAGTATGATAAACCAGAGAAGTTAAGATCATTATGTTAAAAGTATAATAGACAACTTACAAATATCTGTATGGCTAATTTCCGATCATTAAAACAGGGCTAAACTAGGATTTTCTAAATCAGAAAGAACCTTTTGGTTTGTGGAAAGTTTTTATTTTATCTCTTTATGTAATGACATACAATACTTTCCTTAATTGATACTGTTCCTTTAAATGGAGGGCATTTGCTGTTTAAATCATAGTCAAACTGAACTTCCCTGAACATAGCTGATTTGAAGGTATTTTTAGCCTGATCCAAACAAATACATAAAGACACACCCTTTGTGGCCCCCCATTTCCAAGACATGCACATCCCACTATGACTTTCAGTGCCTCTATCACCAAAAAGAAAAGGAATCCATAGCTCTTTCCTGATTGTGTTGCATGAGTCAAAATAATCATGTCCAAGTGCCTGCAGGAAGACAACTTGAATCTTAAGAGGTTCGGCCTTTTTTTCTCTGCATCCCAAAGCATACATAACAACTACACAATGAGCAGAAAATAACATTCATTCAAGGCTATGCCTGCAGGGCACCACTTGCAATTATTTCATCTACGCTCCTCCTCCACAGAGACCTAAAAACATCACTGGAAAGCTGTATTAAAACAGCACAGGAGAAATATTTCCAAGCAGCTTGCACGGTATTTTCCCTTGCCTACAAAGACAAAAGAAGTATATTTTTTTTCGCCAGCAAGCAAAACACATGCACACGTACAAAATGAATCAGCAAAATCGTTCTTCCACACAGTATTTCAAACCTATGTGACAAAAGAGCCTGGTTTTTTGATCTTTATCTTCAACAATATGGCATATTGCAAGGCTATGCAGAAGATTGTGTTTTTATTTGTTTAAGCAGTGCAATGTAAAACCATTTTATACTTTGGCCTTTTGCTGAAATAAGTGATACAGACATAGCAAAGCAATATTACCATCTCATTTTTCTCCAGGGAGAAGTGTTCAGAGCCAATTTTGTAGTGCATCTTACATCAAAGACTACAAACTTAGTAAAAGAGTGTGCAGAAGTGCATGGGGACATATTTAAGAACTTCCACATTTTACCAAGCTGCTCATCTTCTTCAAGCATCTTTTATTGCCCATTGAAAAAAACAAAGTTTGAATTTAATACTTTTTTCCTCAGAAAATAATTAATCTACATGTAAATGTATTCACAAGAGTGACTATAGGATGCTATTAATTTTATCTGAATGAACTCTGACTCCAGCGAAAAAGAACTATGAAAACCTCCAGGCCATATCACCTTTCAGCCTGACAACTTGCTCACAAGACTTGATCATTTTGGGGAGCAGCAAATCAACACAAATTGCAAGGTTAAGGTGTAAATTTTTATGAGTATTTTTAAAGGTTAGAATAATTTCTCCAGTTCATGAGTCACACACGTGTTTGTGTTACTGCATAAGGAAAGATCAGGCTCAAATGCAGAGACTGTTGCCCTTAAAACACAGAATTCAACAAATGAAACTGGTCTGCATTAACAGTTCAGCGGTTATTTTGTATACGAAAACTTTTGTAGGAGACACAAAATGTTAAAATCGCTGAACAAAAAAGGTCCAACATTTGTAGGCTTCTTCCTGAAGCACCCTCCTTTTGAGGCCGTTTAAGCAACAAGAACAAGCACTACAAAATGCAGATTTTTTTCTTCTTTCCCAAAAATGCCACTGCCTTTCTTTGATGATATGCAACAGCAAGGTTCTTCTCTCTTATGTCTAATTTAGATTTTAAAATTAAATTTAAAAATCTTTAAAATTGAAGATTTTAAGCATTTTGGAAGGGAAAGGATTGTACCCATTAAGGACCATGCAAACTGCTGTGCTGCTTATTTATCTCATTAAATTTTCTTCTTTCCTTTTCTTTCCCTCCTTTTAAGAATTAAGAAACAGCACAGATAGACCTTGAGAAAGAAAACAATGGGAAGCTACATGAAATACATGAAATCAAAGACTAAACTGAAGAATATGAAGAAGCAGAAGAAAGATTTCACCACGGATTATGAAAGCAAAATAGGGAAAAAAAGGAATGGGAATGAAAAAGAAACAGTGCACAGAAGGCTCCTGCTGTTCAAGTACACCTTTGACGAAGGAGCAAGGCACTCCAGAGAGAAGGCAAACAAAAAAACCAAAATATTCCAGAAATATTCTGAACAGTCAGAAAACTATCCAGTCAGAACCGTAAGGATGTATAACAAATAATAATGCTGATGATAAAAGGCACAGGACAGACACAAAGTGAATGAAGAACGAAGTTTAAATGGGAAAAAGTAATTAAATTGCAGGTATTCACCTAAGCTATTTTAAAAAAGAAGGCGCTAAGAGGTTCCTGAAGGAACCTCTGTATTATAAAGGAAATGATGCAGCAGAAAAACATATGAAAGTTAACACTGTAATCCTGGAATTTATGCTGCAAAAAATGAACGTGGAGACTACCACAGAAGAGGCAGAAAATATGCAGTGTGAAAAAGCAGAGATCTGAGCTTCTGAAGCAGGGGGAGTGTGAATGATTATTTTTTACATACAGACACTTTCTATCTAGGTTCAGAAAAATCTCTCTGGTCACTGCATGCAGCATATTATCCAAACAAAAAAACCCATAACAACAAACAAACAAACAAACAAACAAACAAAAAAAGACAGAAAGAGCTACTTACAAGCATTCAAAATGAAAAAGTTTATGTAGAGAGACCAAAATGATTACCTACTATCTAGAGATAAACTGGGTATTATGCAAGACAAAGGTGAGGGCACACAGGTGGAAAGTGAAAAAAATAAAGCTTCTGGCCACCTACACAAACCTCACATGAGGCAGTTGAGCCGTGAGAATGAGGAAGCTTCCCACAGGAGAAACAACAAATATTTAGAAAGCAAAACCTGTGCTTAAAAGAAAAAAAATCAAACAAGCAGCTCACATTATTATTGGTTTATTATTTCAATTTATATTGGCTTTAAATATGAATGTAATATATCACATTAAATAAGTGGCTGATATCACATTAAATAAGACCTGGCTTTAACTAGGTTTTATCAAGTTGAATCTGTGTCTGGCCATTTAACTTATTTACAAAGGTTTCAGTACAAATAATTTCTAGACTACCAAGCTGATTCTGGGAAAATGTAGTGTATTTTTTGATGTCAATTTTCTAGCTTTGCCCTTCCCGATTACATGCTGAGTTACAAAAGTTTTTGTTTGATCTCAAGAAGACCAACTTAAACTAGTCAAAACCACAAATGACCTCCCTTGCCTACATTAAAACTGCCCTTTTTAGCTCTGCTTTCTATTCTGATACCTCTAAAAGAGATTTTTGTTCTTTGTCAACAAGTATTTGTAATCTCCAACTATGTTTTCCTTTAAAGATGATTATTAAAGTCAAAAAGTATTTTTCATCTATATACAGCCATTTTCTGTATTTTGTATTATTGACCTTAGAAACAAATTGACATTTAACAGCAATTTGAAGCTGCATTTGAAGCTCTATTTCCATAAGCTCTTTTTCATTATCTATCTTAGCCTCTGTTTTTCACTTTCAGAGAGATAAAAATATTTATTGTTGCTGTCTTCTACAGGAAGCCACAAAACCTTACCTGTGACACTGCTTGCTCTGGAAATAATTCACACTGCAAACAGGGCTACAGAATATAGAAAAAGCTCAGCAACAACACCCAAAAATAAATTTGTGTGCACCATAAACTGAGGTAAGTTAGAGTTTTACATTAATTATATTTAGAACAGCTTGAGGCATTTAAGGTAAGAAATCTAGTCAACTGTAAGGCACTTGGAATTTTCTATATAATACCTGAGTATATTTTCAAGTATACATCTATTTTGGTTAATACATGTAATCAGAATGAATTTTTAATTTAACAAGTATTCTGTATCATTTGTAGAGAATTAATTTGTAGAGAATAAAATGCATTATCAGTAAATATATGAATTTAAAAAATTATATTCCATATTCTTGAATGCAAGTGTTTAGGACTTGGAATTAAAATGCTATCAGGTAATTACTCAGATTCATTCTTATAGATGAAAGACTCATTGCTTCAGCTGCAACATACATATACAGTGTTCCTGTATTCTGTCTAATATGAAATTGTGTTCATCATTATGCTTACTGAATTCATTCCACTGAATAGGTCTCCTGATCCTACATGAGCTGTGTGAACGAAGTTTGTCGGCTCCCCAATCATGCTTCGATCAATCCGCCGTCGTCTTTTCTGAAAGGAAGGCAAAGAAAACATCTGAGATTCATTGAAAAGGCAAAACCAGTACATGTCATACATGTAGAACTTAACGATCTATAGGAAGGATACTGCATACACTGTAAGATATTTTAACAGAGCCATCAAACAGAAACCAAATTCTGACGCTAACCAAAACACCAGTATTACTGTCCTTTTTACTTAGGAGTATGTGTAGCAGACAAGCATGGATATCACTCCTAACATTTATGCCAACAAAACGTTTGTAAATAACCTTACTGAATTCCACATTTATTAACTGGTATTTGCAATGTTTCATACAGTAACTTCTGCCTGTATTTGTATTTAAATCATGGTGGGACAGAACAAATTTGAGGCTTAGTCATTCAAAACAAGAATTAAGGATCAAAGCATGTTACAATAGTCTATGAAACCACTGACTTAGGAAATTTCTGCTTTGCATGCTCTGGTGTCACTATTAGTAATATACTTCATGGCAATGTCCAGAACAGTGCCTTGAGTTTGATCAGGGTTAGACACAGACAGATCTTTACTGAACTCTGAACCCATATACTCAAGATAACTTCCAGTCTGCATAATTCTCAACTGTGAGCTGAAGGTATGCAGTGAAGTAGTAAGGCAAAAATGCCAGCTTAAAGACTCTTCTGATTCCTACACTGTGCGACAGAAGGCAAAAATTGCTTAACCTCTGCTTCCCAATTTTCACAGACACAGCTTCATTTTTTAGTATCTAGTAACACACAAACAAAAACATTAGAGGCAGTAAAGACTTTCTCTAATCAAAGCTGCTTTGGTTGCCTGCCTCCAGCTGAGTGTTGCTTCTAAAGGACAAGAAAAAGAAAACCCTCTCCTCATTTCTTAGTCCAGAGCCAGGGAGCTTACACTGAGCAATTCATGCAATGTGAAGACACTGTATGCCCATACTCTGAAATATATTAAAAAAATACTTTGACTTGGGCAGGGGGATTGCCACAAAACACAGTATCTCACTTTAAGGTATATTGTACAAAGTAGAGTTTAACAGCTAAGAAACTACTTGAGTTCAAGTGAAACATTCCCATTACTTTAAAGTCAACTCAGTCTCGTTTTTAATGATCTTTTGCTTTTAATTGGCTATGAGACTGTAAGACCACACAGACTCAAGATACAAAGATACGTGCCTCGAGTGGGCTAGCTACTATTTCAATAGCTACAGATGACATCTTTATGAATCAGAGCCCACAACTATGAGAATACATCACAGGGTTTAGCCAGCAAGTACAAAACACATTTAATCTCGTCTTGCACCTTTTCCCTGTTACAAAACCCAGATTTCAGTAGGTTACAATACCTTCTTGCATGCTATGAATAGCTGGGATGAGGAGGAACACATAAAATTCTGTGAAAACGGCTAAATACAATTATCTGATCTAGGCTAAAACCACTAGTGAATTCTCTAATTCCAATGAACTTGACAAAATAAATCAAACAGTCCAGCTGTAAAAAAAGTTGTATTTCCACCATTTAGTACTGTAATATGCTGTGATGTTGGCACATATAGATGATCTAGATAACTGCTTGAAAACACACTGCTCTAATTAAAACACTTAAAACTGTTTCATGTCTGCAGCAGTTGCCCCTCTCCCCCTTTTAAAAAAACAGCACCTGAATTTATATACCTAAACAATACATCCATGATTTCATTTTAGTAGAATTTTGACACAGAGAAGATGTAGACAAACCTAAAGAGTTTTCTTTTCTTGTTTATGAGTTTTGCAGACAATTAAACTTTTTTTTTTTGTGCAACTCATTTTGCTCCTTAACTTGTTGTTAGGATCACTGGCATGCCAGTAACAGAGTGCTGGATCTTACGAATGACTGTAAATGATTCTCCACGAATCATCAGCTAGTCAACCAGTAACCACTAGTTAAACTGCCCTGCCACCAGACTATGTCTCTAATCTTAAGTGAGTTCCTTATCAGAGGCCATCAGCCTGTTTCCCCCTGACATGTGCCCAGTGACGCGAGCTCCATGGGCTATGGAACAGTATATAAATGCTGTGCTATATTAAGACCACAAAACAGTTCACTGTGAAAGCAAATCAAAAATTGATTTGCCTTTTTTTATTCTGCAGGAGTATCCAGCTTGCATTTACATTACTGTTTTAGCTTGGATCCTGAGAATGCTTTTGAAGCAACTTTACCAGTTCCCACTTACCATGATTCAATTTTAATTTCAGACTGATCTTGGAGTGTACTAATTAGACTTTTTTTTTGGATGAAGCTGAGCTGGAAGACTAACTGATGCCCTCCCATTGCTAACAGACACTGAGGCCAATGAAAAGGTCAATGAAAAGATCACAAGACATCTAATGCACATGATGGCTCGCCAACAGCCACTGTTCTGCTCTCCTACATAGCTGCTCCTACTAGAATGTGCTGTTCCTGTAGACATGGCCTCAGCCAGAACCTGAACAACAAATTAAGAGTGTATAAAGGGACATGGGGAGCACTGTAAAAAAATCACCTCTTTATGAGGAATGTAACAGATGAAAAAGTAGTAGGGGAGCAAGCCTGGAAAGATTACAAAGCTTTTACAGAGGACACCATAAATATCAGCTTTGCCAGGATTGCGTTTTGTAGTTGTATTTTCTGAGGCGTGTAAGAATACATGCAATACCACTGTTTTATAAAGAGTAAGAATTAACACACAAGATTGATTCTTCAGTAAAGTTTATTTGAAAGAAGCTGAGAAGCAGCACATTCATCTCCTACTTGGGAAGAAATTAAATGTACAGTTCTACTCTTTTCCCTCTAACATCTTCGGGTTTCCATGCTCTCTCCTAGTGCAGGTCACAAGCCTTCTTGCATGACTGATGTGTTGTGGTTGGTGAAGGACTGATTTTGGTTGTGTTCTGGGAGTTAAAAGCACTGTGCTTTGGAAGTGGCCCCTGTCTTCTCCAGGGCCACACAAGCTGTGGCTGATCAGCTGAGATAATCATGACGACTTCCAGGAGGGGAAGACATGTAAAATACTTTGTGTTAAAAAGAAATAAAAAATGCTGAAAGAGATCAGCAAAATTAAATCCCACTAGGCTTCACCCATACCTCAAGCTGCTTGATATCACACCATTAATAACTACCCTTAGAATATATTTACACACCACTAACCTAGCAATGAGTAGTAATGCGATGTGACTACAAAGGTCATCTATAAAACAAATGAATGTTTATGACTCTAGTGCAAAGAACTTCTACATACACACACACACACACACACACACATCTGAGTATTTGTACCACCTAAAGCTTTGTTTTCAAGATGTTTCCGACAGAACAAATACATGCCCCAACTCGGTCAGCCTAACTACAGTGAGTCCTGTGTCCTCTATCTGCATTCCTTGTGGAATTTTTTCCGAGCAGGAGCGAAATGGAAGGTTTAAATTATGATTAGCTAGCTTGACTGTGATCTTTCTTGATAGTTCAGGTCAAGTTACTACAACATTTGGTACCAATGGACAAAAAAGTTTAAAATCTGTATTGAAGTATTTTTTTTCCCCTTTGCCTTGTCCCAAAGAATGTCCCTTTTTACTAAGAGAGCAAGGGGTGACAAGAAGCACAGCAAAGATGAGATGAGAGGAGAAAATCTGTAAAAGGATCCTGGCAGTGGAATATGAACTGCCATCACTTAATGGCTTTACTTATGTTGTTCCCTTGACAAGAAGCTGCAGAATTTGGATTGCAAAGTACATACCAGGCAATCTTCATACCATGAAAAGCAAAACTCATCTTGAAACTGAAGCAGAAGAGATGCAGGTTTGTATGTTAAGTGTCTGAGAGGAATGGAAGTAGTTTGAAGACCCATCTTAGAAGCCTTGCTTTGAGTGTGTACGAGATGCAATGAAACCGGATCACATTTCAGTTACCATAGAAATGAAGTAAAAATTGTTCTTTTCTATTCTTAACCTGCAAGTGATGCTTTGCACCCACACTGGGTAGCATTTCCTTTGAAATACCAGATCAGAAATCAGAAAGCCTCTAACAGTTGCAACACACAAAATATTTTAACCCTGCAAATTTCTTGAAACTTTAAACCATTTTAAACTTTTGCCTAAAAAGCTAAACTAATTTTATCATGTATTCAACCTGCCTTTCAGCAAAGCCACTGAAACACTGTTTTTCATAGTTCCAAAAACTACTTATTGCAAGAATTCAAAACTGAAATTTGTTTCTTTAAACACGCAATTGCCACTGATGAGTCCAGAGGGATGCAAAATTTCCTTTTTACTCCCCTCTATTTTTGGCTTTCAGGGAATAAGTGATCTTTTTTCACTATCTCCAGATTTTCTCCAGAGGCTGGGCTGCACTTCTTTAGCTCAAGCCATTTCATAAGTGATGGCAACATGTCTGAATTAGGCAAGCTCTCTGCCTGTATGAACAAGACAAGTTTTGGAATTGTTTCTCCTTTGCACAGTCAAGCACCCCTCTCTGCTCTTCATGAGAGGTCCGCTCAAAGAAAAAAGAAGGTAAGACATGCAGAATAACACCAAGGTTGCAAACATTAAAAATTTTAAGTGGTATCATTTAAATCTTAGGAGGCTGCCAATTATTTTCCTGCTACAAGCTGAAGTTGCAAATGAAGTCAATCAGAATCTCAAATAAAGATATTCCAAAGTCAAATGCCAACCTACATTTGGTATCAAAAGCAAAGGAATCTGTTAAGCTCCAGAAGAGCATGTTCTGATAATTCTACACCAGATTTTTTTGAGACAGACGCTACAAACATATCAGAAATCCAAGTCTAAGTGAAGTATAAGTGAGACACAGCAATGCAAAGAACCCTACAACACACAAGTCTGTGTGGATTTTACCTGCAGCAGGCAACCCTCAAATGAAAGTGGTATTGCAGATTCAGATGAGGAATGTTTTCCACCATTATACTCTAAGCATAAAGCAATACATGGTGGAAACTGAAGAAATTCAGAGGGGATGATGTCTTATTGTCATATTATGAATACAAAACTCCTGAAAACAATGCTTCTTTATTAAAATTCACACATATGGCACTTTTAGTGCCATAATAGGAGTATTGCCTATCCATTTAATTTATCTCCACTTTACAAAATGAGAACTGCCAACTCTTTTTTCCACACAGAAATAGTCTTTATCCAGCTGTATGTTGTCCTGGTTTTTCCTATCTTAGGATCTCAGTAAACTGCAAGAAACCAGGCAACAGAATACCCACTGACCTCAGTGTCTACAAGAGCAACAAATCAGTGGCAGGGCTGGATCTTTGCACCTCACATTCCGAGTAACAAAACTTGGTATTTAAGTCACAAGTAGTAAATCCTTGTTTTAATCATTCTTGTCTAAAACTAGCATGGACACAGTTATGTTTCTATTGAGGACTTTTAAAAAAATGAATACTTATTAATATAATCAAGCTATCACAAGACAAGGATAACTTTCTTACTGCCAACTTTTTAGCATTTACCCAAATGTTATGAGTGTAATTTTTAATGACTGTTTTATACATACAGCTTTGTCTTATTTCATACGCAATAAAAATACATTGCACATACCATATTTCTATATTACTTTAGTTATATTAATATATCATGCATTTCAAGGCATTTTTTCTGTCACTCCATATTTATCTGTGTTCCAAAAAGTGTAGAGCACAGTACAATATATTAGAAAGAATGTAATATGCTGATCTGACCTATCTAGTCTGATTTCATGTAATGTGTTTCCAGCCAGATCCAGCTCAATATGAAGTGTTCCATACATAAAATGCCAAGTGATGCACCTTCCTGTTTTAAGTCTTCTCTTTCATTTTAACTATCTGTAGAAGAGGAACTTTTGTTCAAATTTGTCATAATTTCCCCTTATTCTTCAAGACACTATTATTTTTCATGACATATTATTTTGGCTTGATACATAATCAAGAGAAAACAGAACTATGTGCAATGCTTTGGCATCTCAACTGATACAGACTAAAAGCATCAACTTACAAGATTAATCTTCCAGTCTTGCACCAGCCTCTTTTCTAATTTCAGACTATTAAAAAAAATAAAATTAAAAGGAGTGCAGATCAGGGTATTAATGACACTCCACATTTGAGTGGGTTATGGCAGGAACATCTGAGGTTTCACCAGGCCCCATTCACCTGCTAGGACTGGCTTCATGGAGCCAGCAACCCTTACTGTTGGCTGGCAGGCTCAACAACCTTGCTAAGCCGAAAAATAAGTTTTCCCCTGTTCTAAATGAACACTATCATAAAACAGGCTTATCTATCCTGGCAAATGCTAACTAAAGAATATTTAATTCCTCTCTGAAACCTTACTCAAGGCTTAATGAATCTACTGGCTAACTCCCTGAAGGGAAACTCTCCCTGTGAGCAGAGAACTGAATGATCCAGCTGTACGCTATAAAGAGTTGGTTTCTATAAAGAATGGGTTTTTGCGGTCAGAGAACAATCACTTAACATTTACTGCCTCCAAGAAGTTTTCTTTTTTAAAAGCAAAAGATGACCGTGCATTCATAAACAGTAGAAAGTTACACAGCTTTTAGAGCTGTCTCCGCAATATGAGGATCAATTTTGACTGCTAGCTCAGTCATTACAATCAAATACAGTACAAAACAATTTACTCTGATACTTCTTTGCATGCTTGACTTTTAAGTAACAGTAGAGTAATTAGAACATAATGAAATATAGTAAGTTTTAACCACATCATCTAACACTTTGTAATACAAGGAGATCTAGTGCTAATACATCTTTCCACACTATACCAATCCAAATCCCAAACTCTCCTAAAACAAAATAAATCCCAGCAGAGCCACTACAACTGCAATTCTTATGATAGACAGGGGAAAATGCAAACAAGGAATATGCTCCTGGTTTTCCTCTCTATCTACCCGCTATGTTTGTTTTCATTATACCCCTCAAACAGCAAGCCTTGTTTGGAGAACTTCTGTTACCACTTATTCTAGTGCTAATTTCACGATTACCCAATGCAAAAAGCAAACTCTTAACCTGCAAGTTCACTCTTTGGGTTCTTTATCACCAATCAAGATAGGTGTTTCCTATCTCTTCCCTGTGAACAAAGTGACATTTTATGATAGAACTGTTGAAACAGAGCCATTTGCTAGCTTTGTATTCAAAAACTCAGCTGAAACTTCAAAAGCAGTGCAGGCTGAAGATTAAAAAAATCCCAAGACAGAAATCTAAGGAAAGGATTTAATTGAAGTCAAGACAGTCACGCATTTCAAGATGAAGGACTTGGATGGTTAGAGGAGAAACTGAAATCCTTCACTTTATTTTCCTTCTTTGACCTTGCATACTTTTTATATAGGCCCTGAAAAAATACCAGCAGCAAGAGTCCCTCTGCTGTGGCACCCATCTGATCCTCCAGACACTAACACACAGGAAGGGCTAGGTACTTGCTCAGAATAGGAAGTATCAGATCACCCTGTAGAGGAAGTTTTCTGTCCTCCCACACACATGCTGTTCTACTTCCAAAATAGTCTCGTGTACAGAACGTCTGCATGTCTCTCAAGACAAGCTGCGGTCTGAGTGGTATGTCTGAGTTCCCAATACTGACCAAATTTACTCCCAAAATTGCCTAAAAAGGTTGTAGCGTCTTTTATCAAACCTTGCATAAGGGGGCTGTAGGGGCAAGGGTATCCCTTGCATTTGTTTTTGTGCATTGTGTGTTTAAGATACATTTCTCCACACTCTCCACTCTAACTAGTAACCTACAGATACATGTTAAAAACAACAAAAAGCATACAAAGCTGGAAAGCTAACACCCACCTCTACCAACTAGATCATTAGGTAGTAGACACTGTGAAACCAATGGCTGGATGTATAGGATCATCATAAAGCCAGTGTGATATGTCTGAAGAAGAAATGTAGCACATTCTCTAAACATTTCCCTGAATATTGTGGTATTCTCATTTTTTCAGCTGTTTTAAACCTGTGAGTTTACACTGCAGAGGCCATCATTTATAGAACCCCTAAGTACAATATAAAAGTTGATTGAAGAGACACCATACAGACTAATGTTAAAATTCCAGTCAGCACTAGAGTATGTTTAATGTTTCAGTGTTTAATTCAATTTTTGAACCATAAAGTGACAATGACCACGTGAAGTGTAGGAGCTCACATACTCTCTGAATAAGCACGAGTTTATGAGTTTCAAATGCCTCACATCAAAACATCTCCCACACAGAAGGAACACAGAGAAGCACAACTAAGGTAATGCAAGATAAATTGGAATGCTAGACACTGCCTCCAAGCCACTGCATTTCGGTGACAGATTTACTCTAATGCAGTAACATGTGATATGTAAGCCCAGCATAATCATGTTCTGACTAATGCTGCAATCTCCATCAACTGCAAGATACCTTAACTGCTGCCCTCACTAGAACACATTTTTCTCAGTCTCCTATGTATGTGGGCAGTCTTTAGCAGATTGTTTGAAGACTCCTGACTGATTAAGGACCTTGCAAACTACGGTTTCATCAAAACAGAAGTGGGAGGAAACCTGCACAGGCTTTCATGTCAGCTCTTAAGCAACAGAGGTAAGTAGCAGGTCTCCAGCACACTCAGCTTTCATTAAGTTTCCAAAAGTTCACGATGCCTCATGATTTTTCTAGCTAAAGGAGCTAGGAAACTGAGACCAAGGACTGAAAAGAGCTACATTTTTTAATAATGTGAGCTGTTACAACTAGCATCTAATAACCTGATTATCATTTGTACACTGGATTTAGTTTGTACAGCAAAATCACTTGGCATGTACTGACTGACTCAAGTGGTAAAAAAAAAGGAATTATGAAATCTGATTGTCTGAGCTCCTCAGCAAAACAACTAGTAGTTCCATTTATGTATAGAAAAAAGCAAAAATAAAGGGAAGATAAAAGAATCAAAAATGCCAATAAAGCTGACATCATCACATCTTCCAGACTGATTTTAAGTTCAACCTCTCATCAAATCAATCTATTTCAAAACTTTTTACATCAAACTGGATTGCATATTATCTTAAACAGCTCCTTTGTTTTTAGCAAATTCACCACCTTCTTGCATCATTTGAAGTGTAAGCTTTTTGATTTGTTTACACAATATTCCATTATATTATGATGATGTTAGCCATCATATGACAAAACTGGCAATTGTAGCCTATGTTTTCTAAATAAACAGGAAAAAAATTGCCAGATGAGGTCAAATGACTCTGAAAGACAATAGGTCTTTTAAGAAATGTGTTTAGCTCACACATCAAAGGGAACTTGTTCCATTCCAGATGCTTAAACCAACTTTAGGTTACATAGTAAATCTGAATCTATTCCTTGGTATCAGCTAGTAAGTACTATCCTTTTCAAAATACACATTAGTGTCATTTTAAGGTGACATTCGCAACTTTCAACTTGGCTGTCACTTTGTCCACATGCTTATTTATCTTTCTAATATTTTATTTTAATTACTCTGAGTGGTTTAATGTCTCTTTAACATAATTTTTTTAAAAAGTAATTAAAAACCCCCAAATCATCTAAAACAATCATACTGGTTTTCTAGGACAGTAACTATACTGGTTTAACGTCGTTAGACCGTGAAGTCTGACTGTAGATTAACAGGTAATTAATCAATTAAAGGACAGTAGAGCCTGGTGAAAGCAACAAGTCATAGACTCACAGAATGGTCTGGACTGGAAGAGACATTAAAGACCATCCCTACCCCTCAAGTTCCAAGCCCCCTCCCAACACCTTCCACTAGATCACATTGCTCAAAGTCCCTTCCACGCCTGTGGCAGCCAGAACTTCACTTGTTCCAGTGCCTCACTATCCTCACAGTAAAGGATTTTTTTCCTAATATCCAGTTGAATTCTACTCTGTTTCAGTTAAAAGCCATTCCCTCATGTCCTATTACTACCTGCCCTTCCAAAAGGGGCCTTTCCAGCCTTTGTAGGCACCCTCGTCTGTGATAACAGCTGTAGTATCTCAGCAAAAATCAGAACTTAATGTTAACATACTAACTCTCTCCTTACAGTTCCCTAGCCGAGTAACTTCCAATGGGTTAGCTGTTACTTGGATAAAATGCTTATTACCAGCCTGAACAGATGAAAACAAAGTTAATCACTGAACCTTCGGAGTCAATCCAGATCTATGACATGGACGAAGGACAAAAACTCTGCTGTACAGGACATACAATGAGAGACTGAAACAATGTGTTTGTTCACCCTTAAGAAAAGAGACATCTGCTTGTGGCCTTAACAGTCTTCCACTGCCTATACAGGAGGGTAGGGAAGACAGACAGACTTGAAGATGCACAGGGACAGTTTGAGAAGCCACAGCTTAAAGTTACAACATAGACAACACTGATAAAACAAGTAAATACAATGAACAGTTATGTAGGTGGTCAAACACAAGACCAAAAACCTAGTGAATCTGAATGTCCATCCTTTGAGATCCCCAGAACACAACTGATCCTGACCCTGCAAAAGTCAAGTCTCGCTGGTTCTGCTCTGATCATGCACGTTGCACTAGATGGCATGCAGAAGTGTCCTGTCATCTAGACTACTTTACAAGTGTCTAGCCTCAGATGGTGATGAAGAGCTGTCTTGGGGTGAGGGGTGGTCATAACCTGCCTTCTATCAGAAGGTATTTTCCTCCAGATTTGTCCAAACCAGCACAAGAGCACGCTGCAATTGACTTTCCTGTATATTTTCCCCAGTAACCAAAGATCGTAACATAAAACAAAGGTTAAACAAATGATATAAGGACTCATCACAGTACAAACTTTCTGGAAACTTCTAAGAGGTTCATACAAAAATCAAATCCCAACGTCTTGATAAGAACACACCATGAACTGTATCACATTGTGCTTTCTTTCCGTTCACTTACTGACCTTCCCCAGCAAGAACACAGGAAATACTTGAAAGATCATCTGGCATGATGAGAGCTGTAGTTCTCCAGAAGACGTGTGCCAGGATTACAGCATGCAGCCCCTCCTGCTCAGCCAAATGAGTATCTCTTTACCCCCCAGAAACAACACAAACAAAAGCTTTGTGTGTGCTTAAGAACACTGAGTATTGGAACAGTTTTGTTAAGAAATTATCTTTCATGCTGTAATAAGACTTCCTAGAGCTAGCTGATGAATGTGAACAGGTTTGTTATGTCCTGTGTGTGCAGGTGTCCGAACACATTTGCATCTTGATGGACGCACATATGTTGCGTAAGGTACATTACATGCAAGCCTTCTGTACTCCTCTGTACACTCTGTATAATCCTCTACATCAGAATGTAGAGAGAACTCCACTGCAGAAAAGTAAAAGAACAAAAAATAAACTGAAATATTACATCTGAACAGGCGATAGCCACTGTCAGACACAGGATCCTCATACTCACCACACAAAACCAATCACTTAGTAAGTCTAACACTTCCTCTGGACCAGCTAGCTAAAGCATCCACTGCACTGAAGGTAATACCCCTAAAGGCACTGCTGCATGTGCTCACAAAACTGCACATTGTGATTCACCTTTAACTACAACAATAAATCAGGGCCCACGTGGTATTTTCAGAAAACCTCTTTATGCAACTCATTGTAATTCTTACTGGGATATAATGCACTTCCACGAGTTATGGCACAGTTTATTTTTTAGCAGTAGGATTAATGAGTGGAAGCTCTAGTACTTCTGCTGCAGGCAAAAACAAAGCCACAATATTTAATTCCAATATCCTCAGCAATCAACAAACACACACATAGTGAATTAATGAATTTTTAAACACCTCTGTGAGCATCATCTTAGAAACTTGGCATTTGTTTGCCCANCTTCTTTTGTAAAAATCACTTTTAAAGGAAAGTAATCCCATTATAGCTTTGTGAGACACACAGTCTGTGACACTCCTGACTGCTGACCTTTCTGGTGATCTTCCCCACTGGAATTTCTTTGCTAAAGTTATTTGTCACCTGAGTGACCTCAGCATTGTCTTGGGGTTGTCCTTGCTGATCCAAAGGCATACTGACTAGTGCAGAATCACCAATTTCCATCAGTAGCCACCCCAGCTCTTGCTCCTGTGAAGACTTCTAGAAAGGTCCCAAATTTGACTGTCATCCAGTTCATTTTAGGCAAGTCATTTTGTAAAAATGCATCGCATAATACATTATAATGTGACAATCTGCTTTTGCTTACTTTTGAGGCATCAAAGCAAAAGGAGTTGGAACGTACACAAGAGAAGCAGGAACAGCCTCTCATGTTCTTCCCATACTATGGAAAATAGTCACGCATTTGAAAGCTGATCTCTCTAGTGGACATAGAAATGGTGACACTAGGCACAAAATTAAAAAAAGACAATACAACAAGCAGCCAAGACAATTTAGCAAGGGATGGCCCAGCAGGTATTTTAGAGATGCGTACACATCAAGCCTACACACAGCATGGCTAGAAACGTATCTGAAGAGTAGTCTACCAGTAAGTCTTAAGGAATGTTCAAATCAGCAGCTGTGCTTAGACTTAAATTAGCCTTCTGCTCAGCTTTTGACATACTCAGAATGGTAACTGACACAGAGCAGCAACACAAAAGTCTATGCCTGAAGTGTGGCAAATATCCCTGAACGACAGAAGGGAAGTCGCTCAGGAGCTAATTAACAAGTTCCAACAGAAGCAGGGCAGCAAAGGAGGAGCAACACGGTGTGCCATTGAAAATCTGTAGGTTCAAAAGACAGACAATAAAGAAAAAAGGTCATTGTGCAGGAAAACTAGTCAAGCACTGTAAGCCTACATATTTTATTACAACAAGGAACATAAAAAGGAAGCCCTTTCAAGAAGTGTCCTGGTTTCCTTGGCAAAACAAAGGAATCTCTATTGCCTTGTCCAGTGTCCCATCAAAAGAAAAACATCAGTTCCAAACATGTACAGGCCCTTTTGTGTAGTCTTGCTGAGGCATGTCACAATTCCACAGGTCTTGAGTGTAAACAATCATCATTATTTCAATTTAATCAAGTCAGAAAGTACCCCATATTCCTGACTTATTTGTCACATTCCACTCTTCTTAATTCAGTGCTGTTGAAAAGAAGCATTCAGAAGCAGTAGCAGAAATGGCTTCTTACTGTTCCACTAGCTGCACTACAAAGACACAGTATTTTTGTGAAGTCAAGCACATTCACTATTCATAATCTATTCCTAGACTCATGGCTAGTATCAACAACATATCACACAATCATTTGTAGAAGTAGTGTTGGATGCTCATACTCAGGAGAACCTTCCTACTTACTAAACCATTTCTGTGGCAAGCCTATCCTTCCTTATTTTTGCAGGTTTTCTGCACCAAGTTATCCATGATAATTTCATTCCTGCAAAAGCAGATTTTCTATTATTGTCTTATTGTGTCTCCTACTTGCATAATTTCTGATACCATTTCATACTATTCCTTCAGCCTAATACTGGCAATTCTGAAGCTGGATTCACTGAGGAAATCCAGGAAATAATGTGGTTTTCTCAGTGTGTGAGATCTAGTGATCTTGACAGAATAAAACCAAGTGTGGGAGCTTCTTATGACAGGACAAATTGGAAAGCATGGTTCTTTGACAGGTGAACAGGAAGCTCTGGCATTGCAATGCTGAACACTGTGGAGATACCTAAGATTCCTCCAGGTTCAAGCATTATTGGCAACTTCAGGGCAACTGCTTCCCAGTTGCACAAGTGTAGTCAGCTTCTACCAAAACCAAGATACACCCAGCAGCAGCTTTTGGCTACAGATTTACAGTCACTGGCAGTTTAAGTCAGGAAGAAGAGTACAAAGAACAATAAACATACAGAGCAAGATCAGGTTTTCTGAAGAGCTGCAGGCTGGGAATTTCTAAACTGGCTGCATAATAATAAGTGTTGATTATTCATAGTAAATATTTTTCCTTTTACTCTTCAGCAAATGGAACCATGCAATATCTAAAAAGACAGGACATAACTCCATCTTCCTAGCAACTAGAGCTATGAATACAGAATTGAATAGTTATTTTTGCTAGCTGGATATATATTGTTCCTAAATTAAAGAAAAACACCAACAACTAAGCTAAAGGATTACCACCACCACTGTGTTTTGTAAGCTGGAACAGAACAGGTACCCCCTATTAACACACAGGTTTCCTGTGGACTGTGGCACCTAAGCCAATTAAAAATCAGTTTTGAACCACTGGCTTTGGCAGCGTGACAACTGCCGAATTTCAATCACATCCGATTATTTTAAGAGCACACTGTCACCAGGATATACCAGGCAGAAACATGCTTCCATGATCAAGGTTTAGAATTTGCAACAATTTCGTTTTCTTCCCAGATTTCCTGCATGGTTTCTATGCCTTAACCTTGCTTCAATATTTCACCAGGTTTACCTGAAGTTCTGCCAATATCCATGGACAGAGGCATTGTCTACAACTGCTGTCTACAACTGAACAGACATTGACACAAGCTTTTTGTTTGTGGTAAAGTTTTATACTATGGAGAGATATATACTACATCAAAATAATTCAGGACAGGAAGTGACTCTGATTTCTTCTGTAACATCATTACAGACAATTTTAAACATAATTTCTTAAGCTTAAAGTTCATTTTAACACATACTGAAAATGCAAACACATTTTGAGTACCATTTATAATAGTAGAAGCACAAACCATACCACAGTCAGTGCATCCTACAGCATCTCTTGTCTTAGGCATTATAAAAACAAGTGTCTGCTATGTTTGGTCATAAAAACCCATTTGTCAGTAATACTCACCCCTGCAGTGCCTGCAGAGCCTAAGCTGAATTCTATTCCTTCTTGGGCATGACCAAATTATTTACTGAATTCCAGCGAGCTGAAGCAGAGGGATTGTTAATGGAAAGCTTACTGTACCAGTGTGGGAAAAAGATTCAGCTTGACTCTCTGAACACAGAGGGAGCTTGCAGAGCTGGCAACTGGAAGCTCAAAAGTGATTCCTTTTACGAGTCAACCACTTGATACACACTTTAGTGATCAACAAACAACTCTAGGGTAAAAAAGGTTTTTGAGTTGTGTTTTAGAGCAGCCTTCAAAGGGAAAGCTTTGCTGGTCTGTTTAGACAAAAGTTACAAACACCAATACCAAATAAAATCCTCTTGCTCTCTTTATCATTTTTTTTTTTTCCTTTTCACTGGGGAATAGTGTGAGCTGACTAATTCTGGAAAACTAATTTATGTAAATTGTTACGTAATGTAAGGTACTGTAGAGTACCTGGTCACTTTTTCATCATATAAAGATAGATCAGACTGGTATAAGCTCTTCTGTTTGCTTTGACTAAACAGAGAGAACATTATTTACACTGGTGTCTAGTTCAGAAGCACTGAGAAACAGACAAAGATATTGCAAAACATAATTTTGTTGATATGGAACATGCTACTAGTATACCAGGAGAATGATTTTACTATGGATGATCAAGACACCCTCACATTTGTAAAGTGTTACAGCACATGTTTTGCAGCACTTACGCTGTGTGAATATTGACCCCTTCAGAAACCCTTCTTGCTTTATAATCTCATAAAATACAAAAAAGCTGTTTAGAATGAACATCAAGTAAGTTAAAAAAAAGGAAAAATACATGTAATCCAGAATTAGCATCATCCATTTTAAAATCTAGGTAGAAGAAATTTTTGACTTAACACCCAAGGTGAGCTGCCTTCAAAGAAAATCATGATGCTTACACACATGGCCCACAGAAACTACTAATAAGCATCCAAGAGTATCTCGGCAGTCAGCTGGATCCCAGGCAAGCACCAAGGAAAATAATCTGGAAGTTGGGTTTTTCTGTAATTCAGCAGATTATCCCAAAACATACACAAAAAGAACCCAAAACAAACAAGAAACTCCACCAACTAACCAACCAACAAAAAAACCCCAACAACAAAAAACCCAAAAAATCAACAACAACAAAAAAGCAGGCAAAAATCCCCCAAAACCCAACAAAACAGACCAACAAAACACACCAAAAAAAAAAAAAAATCAACTAAATACCAAAATCCAACCCACCATGCAATAAGTATTTTCACAAATCAGAAAAAACGTCTTTGCTATGTAGAAGAACCTGAAGTTTACAGCTTGCATAAATCCCCACAGCGTTCTGTTCTTTAACCACTACATCAGCTAACACACATCTATCTTCATGCCTCAGTCAGTTTTTTGTCAGGTTTTCATCTACATGTGTATGTATGAAAAGGTGTAAATTTCCTCTTTATTGTCTTCTCTGTGTAGGAACATTAATCTCCTTTAACAATGGAGATGTTGGCATTTTATTCCTGAATTTAAAAGAGCAGCTGAATCTCACTGAGGTGAGATGCATGGTGTATGTTTTACTTCCTTAGGGGTAGGACCATACAAAGAGGCCTCAACTGCATGTCAGTTTAATCCACGTTGCTTTCATCATGACCACATCTTTTACAGGTTTTTAAATAGTTTTTAAAAGCAATAATTAAGCACCACAGCTCTCTCTCACACACAAATCTTGTTTCTTTATTCCCTGAAGTACACACACTACAGCTATTTTCTTTCTTCTCGCAAACCTCCCTTTCTTTGCATTATGAACCCAAAAGTCATCCCATTTCCAAAGTTTAGTTCTACGTTAAAAAGAGAAAACATCCATTTGATATTCTTCCGTGGAGAATAAAAGGCCTGTAAGCTCTTTTGCCTGCTGTTCTGTGGACCAGCATGCCTATTCTTGTGCTGGCATTTCTTCCACTCTTTACAAGTTCAGCAATGCCAAGCTGCTGCCACAAATGCAAGCAATCCAGTATGCTCCACACATGCACATGCACGCATGTGTGTGTGTGTTTACCTATCCTAGTACGTTTCTTTGGAATATGAGCCTGGCAGGATTTATTGTCTCATTTTAACAGTAATCCATTATTTGACCACCATCCTAGAGCCCAGGAATTAAATGGGTTTTTAATAACTGCAGTACAACAAGCTGTATTTAAAGTAATATTTGCTCTAAACAGAGTTAAATAGGACATGTCCTATATAGATTTTACTCTAGTCTTTCAAGAAATCTACTGGAAGTGGATTTTAGCTTGTAAGCCATCTACATTTAGAATATATATCACAACAGTAATTTTCTTCTAAAAGTAATACACTCCCTTGATACACAACTCCAGTTCCCAGTTGAACATAGCCAAGTGTCTTTTCTTCAGGTAATTTAATCCTAAAAGCATCAGTTTTTCAGTTCACAAAACTGACAAAGCACTCCAAAAGACAAGTTTTATGCAAATATATATAATGAGGTAAGGAATAACAACAACTACATTTTATGCAATTGTCTTTTTGAAAACTGACTGTGATTACCACTCCTAAAATTCTATCACTCTGCTGTAATCTTCAATTAACATCTATTAATAAATCCTGTTGAAAGTATTTTCTTCCATTTTATTCAAATTAGATTCATTTTTCACCATGCCATCCTATATGTTTCCCCATTTTTCTGTTCTTTCCTAATTTAAGGTCATAGGTTCTGAAGCCACTGATGGACCACCATACAGCTCTTCAAATAATCTGCCTGACATCTTCCAGATGTAAAACAAGAACTGCAATGTTGATGCTTCAAATGAGTCAAGCCTGAATTGCAAGAAAACAGAAGTCAGCATCAGTGACAAAAATGAAGGGTTTCAGTGAAGGCAAAACTTGAACCTGCTTGGAGGCATCTGAGGCTGGAATAAAAGAATGCTAAATTTCCAGAGCATATACCTGCAGTCAGCAGTCATGACACAGAGCCCATGGGAAATGTTTTTACTTTTTAAGTAAGTACAATACTTTCAAAGGTCACAATTTATTTTAACAAACCTAAAGGACCAAACTCAGTGTTACTCCATATCCTGCTCAGAGAGATGGAGGTAAACCAGAGGGAATGCAGACACTGATAAGCAACATGTTCACCATGATGGGCTGGGCTCTGAACCTCTGCTCCAGAGATGGAAAGGCTGGTCTGGGCAAAGTTAAAAAGACAAATCACTATCTAGTCTCAATTTCTCCATCTCTGGAGGTAAGGCAGCCACATATCAACTTGCAACCATCTTGTGCAGGTTAGAAACACATAAATCATAATGCAGCCCTGCCAGAGATAAGGCAAAATTAGAACAGTCTGATTTGAGAGCATCTCAGCACCAAAATTTATAAACTATGAACTAGGTAGTCCTTTATGATACACTATCAAGCAGAACATAAAGGGCAGTTATGTTCACCCTAAAAAGGTTATCCCACAAGCAAGAGAAAAACAATTATTAAGACCCTGTGCCTCAGAAAGACAACATATTCTAAACCCAGACTATTTCCTAAGCCTGAACAAGCTGAATTTACAACTGCAATAAGAAAGATACTGTAGTTCAAACTATTTAAAAAAAAAATTCTAGGTGACCCTCATCCTTTTTGATGTTAAGTCACTTTCAGAGCATGACATATTAATAAATCATTCAGTATTACACATTTATTTTAGGGAGTAAACATGAAGAGAGATGGTATCCTTCCTTGGCTACAGTTAACTACAGCTCTCTTGAGGATACACCCAAGTAACTAAAAAAAACCTCTCTAAAATGATTTGAAAAACAAAAAATACCCAATGGGTTCAGAGAGTCCTCACTTCCCTGAATCTGCATCAGAGTGCAGTTCACAGCTTCAGCTTTTCTGCCCAGCATCCACTTTTCTATTCTCCTCACTCTGTGGCAGGATATAAACCCAGAATTACTGAAGTCAGCATTTTAGAGTGATCAGCTAAGCCACTTTAAAGACAAAGGCAAGAAAATAATTCCAAGTGATTACCTATTGAAGTCTGTGACTTAATGGATACCTTATGAATTCAGGATCTTTGAGAACAGTGAAGAATAGCATTATTACAAGTAAATGGGAACTTTGCTATCATGAATATCTCATGCATAAATGTCATGACAGGAACTGCAGAACCAGAGGTTTGAGGAACAGTCTGAAAAAGGAGAACTTTCAGCATTGTAAAATACTAATGATGGGAATTGAAAATGTAAGTGCAGGCAAAGATCTTTAAAACAGAAATTTAAAAATATGTATTTTTTAAATTGCATATTGGTCTTAAGAATTATTACCAATGGAATATGTGAGATCCATTCCAGAGAAGTTACAATAAAAATATGGTAAGATATGTGCAGAGGAAGCTTCTAGTCTCAATACTCCCTTTCATATCAACAGCAATTAAAGCCAAAAGGCTGAACATTCAGCTTCAGGGCAACGACTGACTTCTCTATTCACTAACACAAAGCGCACACACAGTGCCAGTGAAAGTGCACATCTCTCAGGCTATGTCCAGATTGCCCCTGCCTCTAGTTGTTGGCAAGTAGAAATGCCCCTAAATCTTCATGCTTCCCCATCTCCCCTGCTCTGACATGAAAAGCAGAATGGGATAAACAGCTGACCTGCCAAACATTACAACTAAGGCACACCAAAAATACCAGGGCGGCTTTGTAGCTTCCACTTCCATTAAAAAAATCACAAAAAAATTACCAAAAATACACTGGAAATGCTTCAGGCACAGTCTCCAAGGGTATTTGCAAAACTATCAACTTTTGCTAAGCAGTATCAGCTAGTTCATGTGGAGGCTCCTTTTGTCAGTGACTCATACCAAGGTTTTGCTCTTGAAAATGTCTTCTCACTGAAAAATTTGGAGATTTAAGAGAAACAAGAAACTCAAGGGCTCTAGCACTGGTGTCCAGATCAACACATAGCAGAGTCTACTTCCTCCCCATGTTTAAGTGGAAAGCCTGAGCTCTGTGGAGCCTGCAGATACTAAAAGCATATGACGTCCTTCTTCAAGTATGTTGATAATGGCAAGACACATTCTCATCGACAGAAAGCTGGCATAATTCTTGTTTCCAACCTTCCCCAAAGAGCTATTTTCCATGTCATCAACTAGTATTATATTAAGTAAACAGCATCAGTGCAGCTAATGAAGAGCTAAAAAATTTCACAGCCATAATAAAAGATCATAAAATATTCAGTTAATTTTCATTCAGGTATTTATACATAAACACAAAATGCTTCCTTTGTTTTCTTTGTAAACACTTTAATACTTGAACATCACGAAAACATTTTAAGATGTGCAGTGGCTATTTTAAAGGCAAAAGAAAAACCTAAAGCAGCTCTATCAGGCTGAAAGCCATACAAGCAGATCGGGTTTTATAAATAAAAGCCAAGCATTTTGCTGCTTATTTGATTCTGCCCCCTTTGATAAGGTATTCCCTCAAGCTACTTCTAACGATAGCACTGAATAGGAAAAAGAAAGAATTTGAACCATCTGAACTGGCAGCTCAATATGTAACTCAGTAGGACAACTCTGAAATCTGAGGGCTCTCTAAGGTTGTCATCTTTTACACAAGGCTTTCATAGGCTTACTGAACACAGTAGGTCGATTAAACTTAATGAAAAAGAGAGCCTGATTTTGTTATATTTTAAGCCTGAAGCTGCACTTGCACAGACAGCACTGCTGTACTGTACAGGAAGCCTGAACCAGTACTTCTTCAGTAGCAAGGTGGTATGTGTGCCTACTGGGGGTGAACTATTCTGCAGCTGTAAGGCACACTGAATGCTTCATTCTCTTTATTGTGTTCAAGTTTTTAAGGGCTACATAAATTGCAGTGTTAGATGTATCCTTAGACGTATCTATGACTCCTTCTGCAGAAAGGAAGCTGGGGCTGACAACATCCATCAGTGGATAATTTCCTTAAGTAACCTGGGTTAAGATAATTTGTGTCTTCTGAAGCACCCAGTGCTCAGTTCCGATGATAAATACAGCAGCATATGCAGGGTTTTTCCTGCCTCTCTTTTAGACAGGCCTCCCCACCCTAAATACCTATCTGTCGATCCTGTTTCATATATCAAAAGAGACGCTACACAAACTTCACTTTCCAAACCACTTTAAACATTTATGGCATAGCATGCAACAAAACTGTTAACAGCCCCTTGACAAAACACAAAATGGAAATCATCTAAACAAGAGACAAGCAACAAAACATCAACTAATTAACTAGGGAAGGAAGCCTGGAGGCAGAAGTACGAGAACATATGTTTATTCTTTTGTAGCAGAGCAGTAATTTTACTGCAAGGTCAAAGAGAACTGAAAAGCTTGGCTGTACTGAGCTTCGGCCCAAACCAGGTGGGAGTGCACCAGATCATGACCAAAGCCTTCTCAGACCAAAAATTAACTTTGCAAGTTAAAAATGGACAGACCAGGAAGAAAGGCATATAGGAAAGTAACAGATTCCTGGTGTAGGCGACAAGCTTAGCCTAAGAAAGAAGCCATGGACACTTTCTCTGAAAACATGCAAGATTTCTAAACTTCTGTTATCAAGCAATGCATCTGGTAATGGGAATTTGGCAGAGTTTACTGAAACATAGCAGTGGATGAGATGATAGCACAGAGGAAGCATGTGAAAAACGACTGATCTTGCACTGGGAAACGCAAAATCAGCTTACAGAACCTATAAAGGATATCAGTGGGAGGTGTAAGAAAACGGGTGCAATCACATAAAGTGCTACTTTTCCCAAAATAATGGTTTGGGTCAGATCATAAGAGACTGAATTCAGGCTACTTAAACCACGAAGAAAATCTGAACATAGTTATTAATAGATTAGTATCTCCTCCTTGGTATCATGAAAACAGATATGAAAGCAACTAGTTGTCTGAAGTCTTCATTGTGGTAAAACAGATTATGAATCCAAAAAAACCTAGGGGGTGATACAGGAACACTTTCCCTTGGCTTCTGCTTGGGTTCTACTATGGTAAGAACCTCAGGCTATTCAGAAGCCAGAATCAGGAACATGCTTTCTTCAGCTACATTCCTAATTAGTTTTGTTTCTTTGAATACCCTTTTTTTTTTTTCCATTTTATAACTCTACTTCAGAGAAGCTTAGAGACCCAGCTTCCAAGGTGTGCCTTCTGTGATCATGAGTACTGCAGTTTTGGATAGACCAAGTGAAATATTTTGCAACCAAAGTAACATTTAGGAAAGCGAGTAGAACACTGCTTTCCAAGACACCTATGTTTTATTTCACAGCAGCAGGGTGCATCCAGTTAGCACTGACAAAAGACTAAAAGCTGTGCCAAGATACATTTCACTAACACATTATGGTAATACTTGAACATACTCCTTGATTTAAGGAACCTCAAAGAACGTTAGTATAAAACTGCAACACTGTTACTATTCTGCTCTGGGGTGTGCTATTAGAGAAGTCATGGCAGTGAAATTCACAAAGTAATGCATTCTTATTGTTCTTCTATAAAACTGACTGAAAGGACTCACGCATGTACAGCTCTCATGTTAAGTGCACTACAGCTGAAAAGAATAGAGATGCTGTATTTGACCATTTCAAATATAGTATGTTAGCATTTTGCCAGCAGAAAGCAGAGACAATTCTGGCATCCTGCATTTCAAGAGAGAAGGAAAACTCCTCAGCTCAATGGATGCTATAAATATCACAGAAACATGCACCTAATAAAACTTTCATTTTTTTCCCCCCTCTGGCAAAGAGGGTTAACATTTATGTCACTATCCACAACATTAAAGATGCCTCAGATATCAGCATCTGCCAAAGAAAATGAGAAAAAAATAATTTCAGAGAATGCCACCTGGCAGAAGGAGGAGACCTAGGACACAAGGGAGAGTGGAAGCAGGTTACTACTGCATGTGGTGACAGGCACGTTCCTCCCAGGCTGCCCCACCTTCCCAAGTGCCCTCATACAACAGGCATGAGGCCCTGGCAGCAGATGGATGGACAACTGATGATGTGGACAAGGTTCTCCTGCTGTGTTGATTCTCCTTTCTCTGGTGAACAGTGACAGGACCCAAAGGAACACATGAAGATGTGTCAGGAAAGTGTGGGCTGGATATAGGAAAAGATTCTTCACCCAGAGGGTGGCTGGACACTGGAACAGGCTCCCCAGTGAAGTGGTCACAGTACCAGCCTAAAGAAGCATTTGGACAATGCTCTCAGGCACATGGAGTGAATTTTGGGGCTTTCCTGCACAGCGCCAGGAGTTGGACTCCATGATCCTTTTGGGTCACTTCTGACTCAGGATATTCTACAATAAGTTTAAAAACAGAAGGAGCATTTTAAACATTGATCAGAACAAGTAGCAAATTAACTTCCTGCTTTCAAGGTCTATTTTGAGAGGCTGGTGGTTGTTGGTGCTGCTACAAGACCTTATTAGTCCTTCCACATAAGTCCTCTTAACATGTAATGGCTAAACATGAAATGGCTGGGACACTGTCAGGCAGGCCATGTTGAGATGCAGGAGTTAAAATGAAAGAAGGCACATGAAAGGAATGAAACTGGGCAGATAAGGCATTTCTCCTTAGGAAGTGGACTCAGCTGACAGGTTGAATGCACGGCAGGGGACTGACACTCAACTTTTATCCAGGTCCCCATGTTTCACTTAGTTTATGATACAATGGGCAAATATGTAACAGTATTTTGCAACTAAAAACTAGCATGTTTTTCAGCACGTAAGTCTCCCACACACGCAATCATGCAACACCTGCAGAGACAGGGAAAATCTGCTTCTGCATCCCTTGTCTCATTTATCAGTTTGCCTCAGACATACAGTACATGCTTTGCTATTTGTCAGAGATGGAAAACATTCCTGTACTTACTCAGAGGTGTAAGGGTCTGATTAAACACTCCACTTAGTGCAACTGAGCATGGCAGAACAATGACTGTACAACACAACAGAGCAAAATGAGATGAGGAACTGCAGGGAAAGGACAACTAAGTGCCTTTCATCAATCATGCCAAGAAGGGCACACATCTCTCTTTTTTTCTGAGATGTATCCTGGAGAATTTTGGCACTTTGTACAAAGCAAGTCTCCTATAACACTTGAAAGGCACGTTTCAGAAACTAGCTCAGTCCTTAACAACGTGCTATTAGTATCTTAAACACAAGGATAGTTTTAATTGTCAAGCAAATGCACACCACCATATCAGCAGAAACCCAGCGGGTTGCTTCTCCTTCTTCCACTTTCCAGGTACAATCTCCACCTGCTTTGTGAGTCATTACTCACAGACTGCTGTATCAACATATATGGATTTCTTGGGCAGTAACTTAAACATCAGAACTCGAGTCAGAATTTTTTAAGGACTGAGCCTCGGGATTCTCAAACCAAAGAAAATATACCATTTTTCTACCTGAAATATTTTGAACTGTCAGATCTTATTCATGTCTACGCTCAAAAACCAAGAGAAATAACTTTGGCTATAGCTATACATGGCTAGAGCTAGCATTTTAAAGGATTGCATGGTATTCAAGCAAGAGAGAAGGATCACAGCCTCCCATGTTGGTATCTCAAGAGTTCATCTCCCACAACTCTGCGTGACTAAGACTGAGATAAAGTTGCATTCATTAGTTCAAAATGTTAATGGTCACACTTCAATATTTTGAATGCCATCCGAGGATCGGTCTGGCATTCAGGCTTTGTGCAATGACAACGCTTAATGTGAGGCATTTTTTTTTCAATCCTTTGGCTTCCCTAAAGCCAAATATTAGCAACTGAGCACATTAATGCGAGCTCTCTTTATTCACTCTGGGTTTCTCTTGGTTACTGTAATACTAACATATGGTTGGGGTTTTTTCACATATTTGTAAAACGACTGTATGATCACTGTCATTTCTATACATTAATTTAGCTTGATCTAAATGTCATACTATACAATGATCTTTCTTACAGCCCTAACCGTATTCCTGGTTAATTCCACGTTCATGGAAGCAGAACTTCCTCCAACAGCAGCGGACACAGGAACATACTCTAAAGGTACTTAAAAATATATGAAAACAAAGAATATTTCTGTATTTTCTGTTTTCCTAACAAATGCTTTGAAATGTTCTTTTATCTAACCATTTGCTATGTTTACTATGTACTCACACAACAGCCATTTCAAATTCTACTAAAAACAAAGTATTTACAACATGAGTGCATCCCTTTATTCTTTTAAGATTGAATCTAAAAACTAACCAAACAATTAAGGATGAAATCTTTTTTTAAATTAAGGTGGCAGACAACTGGATTTCACTTTGGACTTTCTAACATAATCATTTCCTTCTACCATCAGTGTCTAGTCACCCAAAAGCAGGCCTGAAGTCATACTGAAGTGAGGACATTTACACATCTCCACTAAAAAGTTAGTTACTCTGGAATGGTAATTTACATCCTCCTCACCCTTTTCCCTTCCCCTCTTTTTCAATTACAACAAATATAGGCTCTTTCCAAAGACTTCGGATAGATTTGATCTCAAAGATAGCAAAATGACAGCAGCTTAGAACAGACTATTTTTGATCCCCATCAAGGCAGGATATCAGTTAATTGCTTAATTCTCACTAAGCTTGGCCAAACAGCCCTAATTAAAAAAACAAAAGAAACATAAGAAAACTAAAAAATGTGAAAATTTTAGTTAATTATATAAAAACAAAGCAGTGCCAATATTCATACTTACAGGCTGAGGCTGTTCTGCAATACAGCAGTTGAAACACAACCAGAACTCACTCATTGTTTACAGTCTGAAGTGGGAACACAGATGAAAAGCAGGACTCAACCTTCGTAAGTCTGTCTGCAGGTAGTAAGTTCTTTGAACAGGTTTATTTTTAATGGCTCCAATGTGAAAATCTTTTTTTCTGTTGAGTTCTTTTCCAAAGACAAGTCAGTCCCAGGACAAAGAACCTGAAGGCAAAAAGTTATTTTAGAGTCTTCTTCCAGAAGGTTGATCCCAGCACCAGAGAAATATTACGTATGCTTCTTTGGTCCTTAGCGTTACGTGAACCTGAGAAAAGAAGTACATTAATCAGTAAGAGAGAACATAAATAATCTCAATCTCCCAGCCAGCCACCCACCATTCTTGGTAATACCGTGAATCACAGACTGAAGAGACACTAGCAAACAAGTCATGTGCTTGTTTCTACAGTGACTACCAAAACCAGCACATACCATAAATGCATATGAGATTTACACTCCAGCTTTGGTTAGACGAAGTGGTATCAAGAAGTGGTGTCCAATCTCTTGGCAGTCATCTTGGTTTGTTTCTAACTTTCAAATGTCATTTCAGAATGTGACAATTGCCCATACACTCTTTCACACTTACGGAATCACACCTATTACCACACCATATTTCTCAACAGAAAGGTTACCCAGTCCATTCACAGTGTGAGGTTTAAATGGTATTTAACCCCAACCGTGTTACACAATTCATCAATGTGTAAACACAATCAAAGGCATGCTCTCCTAAATGCTGAGTGATCAAATAAATTTCTGTATATGAAAAATCCGCAGAATGACTGGACGTGGTCAACAAAATATATTTTCCTTCCACCCTCTTCTACCCTATGTTTCATTTACAGTTTACCTCAAAATAGGATATTACTTGTAGAGCTTGAAACTGTTTCCTTAAACCTCTAAAACTCCTCAAGCGGAACAAATGAGGCTCCAGATTCCAACCATTCCTTTGCTAAAATAATGTTTGTTGGTAAACCTCTATTTGGGTTTCTTTCAGTAGGAGTGCAATAAAAATTCCTGTGAGATTTCTCTTGTCTTGCCATATATCATAAACTTTACTTACAGAGAAAGAGAGATAATGAGCATTCAGAAGTTTTTACAGGCATACTCTATAACAATAATTCTTAATACGACTGCATCTTCACTCAGATGTTTGCACAACTATTATTTCTATGCAATTCCTCACAGCATGAAGTGGTTTGGAGACTCTGTGCAATGCATAAAACTATGCAGAACACATCTATATGTACACACGTTCTGTGGCAGAGCAGTTCCACTTTGCTACCACCTTCACTAATTCTCCACGTGCCAAGCACATGAGCAAAGACGTCCCTCATTTACTACACACATGCCAAGTCACTGCACTGTGTGGCCACGACTAGCTAGGTACTTTCCAGGACTACTGTCTATAACACACACAAAAGGAATACAGCAGAAACTTCCCCATGCTATTCCCAAAGCCTTTGGGAACCTTTCACACTTAGCTTTTAAGACACTAACTGAAGCTCTTGGAGAAATAAACACATGCTGCAGTAACACCATCTAAATAGCAAAACCCCAGTCAAAGCACTCGCATACTTGCACCTCCTACCTTTGAAAAATCAACTGATAGGGTCAAATTAGGTTTATACGCCTGTTTCTGGCATACCTTGATAAAGATCAGAATAGGAAGAGGGGGAAATGCTTTGCCAGGTTATCCTATTGCTAACACCATATAAAACAAAGCAATTTTATTAAACAGGATATCTTGAGGATAAGAAAAAACCTAAACAAACAAACTATCCCCACTCTGACAAAAATACTTCTGCACAACCTTTTGCTTGTCAGACACATAAAAAAAGAGGTCTTGAACAGTGCTATCATGACATTTTCACTACTTAGAAGACATTTTTCCTGCTTTAAAGATCACCATCTAAATCCCATGAATGAGTCAAGAAACTGCAATAAAATATGGGATTCAACAACCAGTAGTGTGAAATCCAAGACAGAAAATAAAAGTCTCTAAGGAAGTTCTCACTCCATAATTAGGTGGCTTCACACCATTTTCTCAATTATTCTGGTGACTAAAAATTTAATGAACTTTAAATAGCATGACTAACAAAGAAAACCTTGACAGGAAAATACTCTGCTGTTCTCTGCAGGCTCAGAATTTGCATGCTACACAATTCCTTTCTAGGTTTGATTCAGTATGTTATAAAATCGGAAGTAAAACACAGTTAACTCCTGTTAAGTGTGTAACGTTTAACAATTCTGGTCCAGTGTCTGTATATCTTATGTCTCCTTGAAAGTTGGTTGATTTACTTCTGAGAAGAAAGGCTTGAAGTTGTTCTGAAACACAGCAATGCACCCTCAAAGCTAGCTGCTCAGATTATGAGAAACTGAGAAATCAAATACTCAAAGTTTGCATTTTGAAGTTTGATATATTGTAAGCTGCTGGAGCAATAAATGGATATGATGCAGTGAGTTTTTCTTGCTCTGCAAGTGCCCCAATATTCTGATTTGTGACTCCTGAACTTATGACACTTGCTGCTTCCCCACAGTCTCTTTTTGACAAAGTCCAGAACTAACATATCAAATTCTTGTTCTCACGGAGGGTTAACTTTGATCTGGCTGTTACACCCAAGTGCAGAAGACATACACTGAAAAGGCAGGGAAATTTCTTTTGTTGATCGGTCTCTGTTTGTTCACTGATTGCTGACACACTCCTCTAGCTCACTGCAGCCTTAAGTGCTGTGCTGAGCTGAAAAAACCTGAAGGGCTTGTGTGTGCCCCTGTGAGCCTGGAAAGCTCCTCCTGGTTACAGAATACCCACTGGTGCAGAAGTCTTACTCTACACAGCCACCCTCTGCATGCAGGACTTGTGACCTCCAGGACAGTCAAAACTAAGTCCCCGCCTCAGATCTAAAGCTTTCAAATGACAAAGTCAAGATAAAGATTGTAAATAATAATCTCCGATAACATGTTTATTCTTAAAAATGCATTTTTAGGCCCGTAAAGTGCTACATTTGCTTTTAGTTTGGTGGTTCTATAAACACTAACAACACTTCTCCAATCTCTTTATTTTTGATAAAAATATACAGTTGACTTATCAGTGTGTCTGGAGAAAACTGACATTAACTGCACCTCTTAAAAGGCACAAAAATGCTCAGCAGTATTGAGCTCTGGAATTTCATATGCCTTCCCACACTGTTAAACAAATTATTTTTACAGGAATCAAGTTAATATAAATATCAAGTATAAATCTTCTGCACTAAAATGGAAAAAAGGCAATTAAGCTGAAAGCAAAAAGGTGTATTGGTGCTGTGATGTTAATGACGAACATGCTAGAATTTCTCTTACTCTGCCAGTTGCTTGTTTAAATAACAAGTTGAAACAGGAAAATTCTGCTCTTCTTTTCCAAATTACTGGTTACAAAGAAAGGAAGAAAAAAGCATCATAGCGACCTACAGCTACTAGCCAGGTAATTATGTAGTATCAGTGCACTAGCAATCGGATGGGAAATTGTTCCTGCAAAGCTTGAACTGCACCCAAAGCCTAGCTGCAACTATTAAGGTCTCAAAATACATGCAGTACTTCACAGCTAGTTCTCTGCTTTTTCACAGGATTAAGACTTGAATCACAGAACCCTAGAATGGTCTGGGCTGAAAGGGACCTTAGAGCTCATCTTGTTCCAGCCTCCCTTCCACAGGAACACCTTCCACCAGACCAGGTTACTCAGGGCCCCATCCAGCCTGGCCTTGACACTGCCAGGGATGGGGCATTCACAGCTTCTCTAGGCAGCCTGTGTCAGTGTCTCGCCACCTTAACAGGGCATCCTCTGCAGCGTTGCTGCATTTCTCTGCGCAGATTTGCCAGACCACAAGAGCACAACAGAAGCTGAAGAACACACTTCATGGTAACAGTTCTGACATCCTTTGGTTTTGCTCTTTGCCCAGTCTATGGTGCTCAGAGCGGCAGAACAGTGTAGAGCTCACATTGAAAAGACAAGACAATTACTCTGTCAGAATCAGAAATTTATCAGAGTGATGAGTGGTGAAACACCAAATTGATTTTCCCATGTAAACTTCTTGAACTCTAAATGCAACTTATTATAGAGAGGATGATTCACACTACAAAAATGCACAGGACTATCATGCTGAACAACTTTGTCACATTTTAAGGCTTTTATACCTTAGTTGTTATATCAGTTCCATAACATTTACAACAATTCTTAAGTATGAAGAGATCAAGATATTAAAAATAATACATTGTTTAGAATTTAAAGTGAAAAGCAATTAGGTAATTTTCATTACTCTGAGGTTTATTCCACAGTGGTTGTCTAATGCAAAATCCAAAACTACTGCTTATTGCTAAACAGCAGTCACAAAGGCAGTAAGTGCAAGCACCGCACTAATAACTAGTGGGCAAAGCACATTTTGTTACAGTATCATCCATTTTTCTTACTAAGGCAGTATTAGCTGCTCTGTGAGAAATATATAGAGCAGGAAAGGAGGAAAGGTAAACTAAGAAATCAATTTTCCCTCTGAGCTCCCCACATTTTGATATAAAGCAGGTTAGACAGCATTTACCTTAAATGATCCAAATGGGAATACGCGCTATGCTGTGGAGACTCAGTTAGAATAAAACTACTTAATTAATTATACAGCTTGAGAACAGCCTGCTCTTTTTAAAAAAGCATCTCTAGTTCCTTTTAAGGGAGAACTTTCTATATCCTTTGACTTCATACTGTTTACTGTGGCTTCAAACAGAAAGTGTGGTAACAACACTCTTCAACCATTACCTGAAGTGAATAAAACCACAGGAAGAGAAAAAAAAAAATTACAGGTGTTAGTATTTGAATTTAACTAGGTTTGCTCCAAAGCTCAGACTACTATTTAAGGAGAATGGGGGAAAAAAGGGTAAAAAAAAGGCAAATCATGAACAAAAAGTTGTAAGCATGCCATGTCATGATGTGTCATGACACAACATGATGCACCATAATAAGCACATGTAGGCACAAAGTGATGACCAAGCCTACTACTACTATTTTAGTCTCAAGTACTTCATAAGAAAACACTTTACATTTATTCTTACTATACTAGATTCATTCCGTGAAATAGATAGGTATTTTGATTTGGTTTTTTTGCCTTAAAGGCTTTGAAAAGCTAACTTTTCTTTCAATACTGCAAGCTGTAGTAGAAAATTATAATTTCTGAGTGTATTTTTAAGACCTCTTTCATATTTTTCACTTTAAATCTCTATTGTAGCTGCACTATTTCCTCTTAATGACAACTAAATAAAGTCATGTGGTAACCAAAAATGTTGGGGGGAGAGGACTAAGGTGTGTTGTGTTCAAACCAAGAGAGAGGTTGTGCTGGTGCACACTTCCATACATTTACAGCTGTAGCAACTGGAGGACACTCTCCAGCTCTCAAGGGAAGTGAGAGGTGTTTATTCATTTGCCAGCCTCAGTTTCTGGAAAAAAAAAAAATCTACAAGAAGCAAGAAGTTTTAAACAAAGACAACCTACATTCATTCATTAATTTTGTAACAAAAGCTTTATCTCACTGGGGCACAGCACTTACAGAAGCACTCTTCCTCCATTTCCCACTAGCAGAACTGACACTTCTGCGGACTTTGACATGGATTTTAATGCAGCAATTATGTTTTGCACTTTCAAATCCTGAGAAACTTGAGCTGCAAGTAACTCTTGCCACACAAAAGACAACATTTACCATTGACATGGTCCAAGTAAGGCTGAAATCCTTTTGTCATTTCCTCATAATCTTCTCATATTGATTCTGCCTCAAAGCCCTCCCAAGTGCTTTAGGGTTTAGTTTCAAGACATTTAACACTCTTCTTCAAAGTCTGAGTTAGACTTTCTTGTACATTTTCAAATCCTGAAATGTATGTCCTGATTCCATAAAAATTCATGTCTCTATGATACAGTTTTGCACATTATTACTAAAGCGATAAGACTATAGGGTTTTATTTTGGGATTATTGATCATTTGGAGTCAGTTCTTATTTTTTGCCCCCACTTATACTGAAATGTTTTCATTAGTATATTTACTTAAGCAACTTAGAAACAGGTTGTACTTCAAACCAAGCTCAACACAAAGTAATAGCCATAAACAATTACTATTTTAAGAGCAATTTGCTTCTGAGCTAAAAGTTTCAAAGACAGATGAAAACAGGGGAATAGGATAAAGGTACTATTTACAGCTTACTTAAAGGAGATAGACTGGATGATTTTTTTAAAATGTTGTTGCTGTTGCTAATGGAACACAGTTTAGCTTTAGGAACAACCACATCTTTCACTGGAATACCTCCAGTTTTTGTGTTCTCAGTTTGTACAAAGCCATCACAAGCTCTCCTGCAGTAAGTGTACCCACCCGGAATAATACATGGGAGGGCAGCAAAAGATACAGGAAGGAAACCACAGCAAGTTTGTAAGAAGAAACACTAGGTTTTCCTTATTAGGTCGCTGATGGCATGAGAGGGAGTTGTAAAGAAGGGGGTGGCAGGAAAGCACACAATTCTGTCAAGAACAGCTCACCAAGTCTGACAGTAAACACATTTGCAAGTGCCAGCTGTGACCTTAAAGCAGAAAGCCTTTAAGTATCTTTATAATTTTTTTTTTTTTTATGCTCCCATCTGCAACTGCCTGAGTTTTACTCTGCAGCCTTGAGCTACATTTATTTATTTCACCTAAGAATATGATCCAGCCCTAGAAAGGTCCTTACTATTTTTGCGCACAGAACCAATAAATGAGACAGTATCACACTAGTCACATTAAAATTCTTCATGTCCAGTTCCATTTCAAAGCTTCCTCCTGTCTTTAATTAATAATTACTTTTGATAGATATGGGTTCAATGCAGCTTTCTGAAACAGCCAATTCATAGCTCATACTATTCCCCACATTTACATGCCAGCAAGAACCTACTTCTCTTGAAACCACAGCATTGAATATCTAATAGCTAGGCACTACGAAAATATGTAAAGATTAATAGAAAACTAACCATCCAAAATTATTTACTAAATAATGGGAAGACAAACCAAAGGGTAAATGAATATGTTCTGTCCTGCCTAAGACATAGTCTAGGCATATTTTGCCATACCCACAAAAACAGTCAGTTAAGAACAAGTGAGAAACCTTTGAGAATTCACTCCTACAGTTTAGCAACTCTGATTTCATATTGACTTCCTATTTGTATTAAAAAAATACATATTCTGTTACACAAAGTTTTAATTGGTCAGTAACATTTCCTTCTTAAGTGGCAAGTCCTACTGAAGGAAAAACAATACATTTCTCAGCTGGCCTCCTTGTTACTTCTAATAGGTAATACCAGTCAGGGAGGAAAAAAATAAACAGGGCAAAGTAATGGTTCAAGGCAAACTGTCAACATACCATTTCTATAAAGAATGCAAAGAAAGAAACCCCAAAACAAACAAAGGAACCTTCCTGAAGAATGCCCAGTTATTACTTCTAAAGTAATGATGGGGAATCCTCAACACTGGCACCCAGGGAGACCATAATTTTAAAAACAGTGCAGTGTTAGAGAGACTGAACAGTCCGTGCTCATGAAGTACTACATGACAGACCATACAAGATACTGAAGGGACCCTCGCCTGTTTGCAGTATGACAGTAGATAAAAAGCACTACTCACAGCATTTATAATGTTCTTTTTTTCCACAGGGAACTAATACATCAAAGCAATTCCCAAGGAAAGTTCAGGATGGAGGAAAGGAGTAAGTGTGAACAAGAGAAGAAAAGGTTATTAAAAGTGCAAGGAGTACACACAGGCAAACTCTTACCGGTACAGTAAGTGTATCATGCCAAAAAACGTATCACCATGGCACACCACTATTGCAGATTTCAACCAGCTACTTACTGTAAAACAGTCCTGCAACACAAGCCTGACATGGTATCTAAAGACATTTTGATGCACTTCAGTAAATTATTGCTGTCACTTCTGTTGTCCCAAATGCCTGGTGTGCAGGGCCAATTTACACACTGAGAAAAGGGATCTCTGTTTCTTTATTCTAGTTTGTGCAAAGTATGAGCTAGGTGGCAACCCACAAAAGACTGGCTCCCCAGTCATCAAAACTTTACACCATTTATACATTTTAGCAAACAAAGAAATCATGGTTCATTGGCTACAAGTTACACAGTTCTGTTTAATTAGTATTACACCTTCTACTGGTTAAACGATTCTCATGCTAATTAGTCCACATGCTCGGACTTTCTCCTGAGTCTGTGGGTTTCTTTAGTTGGCGGGCTGTGAGTCAGTGATCCCAGTCTCCCTCTGCCAGAACTAAAGTTTTACCCAGTTGGAGCTGGGCTTAGCACAGTTGCTGTGTTTGCTTTATTAGTTTCTTCCTTATCTTAGGAGTTCTGCCAAAAGTCCTTGTGGCACATAAATTCTGCTTTGTTTTTGTCCATTATCAGCAGTACACCCTTCTCCCCAAGCTTTGACAACCTCCCCATGGGTCTGAGATCACAGAAGAACGTCAAACCTTAAATCTTAACAAGGAAATTCTACCTACAAGTAATTTATCTAATACCTGGACATCACTTCTTCACCTCCCACTCATGCACAAACCCATTATGAGAGCAAGTGCAGTAAGCACAAGCATTGTCACCTTTTGTGGGACTGGGTAAGTCAATTTCATTCAGTTACTCCATGACACTACCTGGGATTCACATGTGCCCGTTTGAAAAGCCAGATTAATCATCACTGTTTAAGTCCTCCTGGGCATGTGACAGTGCATGCTTCAAATAGAAAGAGTGCATCAGCAGGATGTCTCTGCTTTAACTTTCAGTTCCACAGCTTGCAAGCAACAAAACAGAAGTAGGTTTTTGTTCAAAGAACGACAGAACTGCCTATTTTTAATCTGCTAGCATTTAAGGCCTTACCAGTTATTAATATTTGTTCTCTAGCCCTTTTATAATTTCTCTATTATTAGCTCGTTTAGATGACTTGAACTCTGTGTATGCACCCACATGCAGGCACATGGGAGATTGCTTAAAGAAACTTAAAAGTTAAGACAAATCGCATTTTCAAAGGTACACTGGGTCACTCTAGAGTAGAAGTGGACTTTAGGACTTTTTCAGCATATACTCACAGAAGTTGTAGGCAGAGGCCTGTGAGTTCATGCAGTCCATTTTCTCAAGTGTACCAATTCCCAGGGAGCAATACAGTCTACTGTTACTGCCCAAACGTACTGTACTTTCAGAACTCACTTAAGTGACCACTCTGCAGCTTAATACAGGTGACATCTCTCGGCTTCAACTTCTACCACCTTTTACTTTTTTGGTATGCTCATTTGAAGAGCACACACCCAAGAACCACACACACAAGTCTTGTCTGAAATGGTATCAGTTTTTCCTCACCAGACATTTGAGAACAGTATACTAAACATTAGGTTAATTTTACATTAAGGCCATCTTGTGACTGAAAATGGCGCAGAAATACCACCCAAAGCAGGATGTTACTGGGGCATATGGCAGAGCCAGAAAGCAAAGAAGTTTTACAACTAGTGAGAGGTGGCAAGTGCTAACTGGGCCTGTTTAGATCTCACTCTAAAGATAAGCATGGGGAGTGGCACCAGTAGACTCACAAAGCAAGTTTCAAAAACAATGCTCTTGCCAGAAACCTGCATACATGTAAAAATCCTTACCATAGCATTATGTGTGGTTTCAGACCAGACCATGTTGACAAAAAGAAAATTGGTAAAATGACTGTTTATTCTTATTCTCCATCAATAGCCAGAGAGCAGCTAGCACATAACTGTGCAACACACAGCACAAAGTGATGCCTAAACAGGAGGGTCAGATTTCATCTTTTTCTACCAGTGTACAGCAAGAAATGTTTTCTTCCCCTGCCTCCAGACATTTCTTAAGTCACTTAAGGGAAAGGAAAATCTAGACATAACTATAGCTACAAAAAAACTGGTCCAAGTACCATAATTTATGCCATAATGCATTTAAGAATGTCCTAATCCTGCAACACTTAAACAAGTACACAGAAAACTATGAACTGAAATGCAGCTACTAAGAAGTACCCACAGACAGGTTCTATACTTCCACAGCACATATAACCCCTTTTAGCCACTTCTACACACAAGAAACCCACTAAATACTATGACTGCATGTGGATGCTCATGTCCATATGAAGCCACACACACAATCTATAATTAGTAACTGCAGCAATCATAAAGTATTTCATTCCTATGGCTAAGGCTATCATGCTATATCCAGCCAGTATGAAAAACACCAATCAGAAAGCTAACAAGCTTTTACTTCTACAAACTTCAGACAGCCAGCTGGTACTAAGGAGGACAACTGCAAACTGGAAAAAGTTTCTAGGGCCACCTGGAAAAAAAAAAAAAAATCATATACTACAGTAGGAATCAGTATGACTAACATTTTTCAGGTCAACAATTTTTTTTTTTTTTTCGCCCCGGAAGAACAACTTATTTTTCAAAACAGAATGGAATTTTAAAAAGGGATAAAAATCAGAAACTCTTCAGATTTTTTTATACCTACAGTTGCTCACACTAAGCCATTTACGCATGCACAGAGTCATACCTCATTAGTTGCAATAACACCAGTACCTACACAGGGCTGTTTATCATAGAGGAAATAGTGTAATTCCCAAAATATCTTCTTTTGTGACTATCTTCAAACTTCAGCTTGATTCAGATAATGCACATTAAAAACATGCATTAATTAAAAGGAATTACTGCTCTTTGCTTCTCCCCTTCCCAAGTTGAAATTCACTGCAAATGATCCTTAAGATTGAGTTGAATTCAAGTATTTAATTTACTCTTTAAAATAAGTCCTTGACCACAGAAAGCTCTTGCTGCTTATACTGATAAAATGTTTATCTTCACAGAGTATGAAGAAAATGTAACTACAAACAAAATCTTGAAAATCCTCACTGGCTTTCATTTTGTGATAGATAGATGCTTACTAATTTTTTGGCTGGAGATCAAGTTTGTGTGGCAAGTTGTGATGGATGCACCCATTCTGAGTGAAGAGTGCTTTGATTCAGACATCACCAACCAGAAGACTTCACTGAAGTCAGTCCTGCTGTGCAAAACTGTGCTAGACCATATCTTCACAGGAACTAAGGAATCTAGGCCATGTCTTATCAGGAGCTGACAGAGCCAGCCTGAGCTGACTGTGATGGGGTCACTACATCAGCCTCCTCTTCTCCAAGCTGAACAAACCAAGTGACGTCAACCACTCTTCAGAAGTCTTGCCCTCGAGACCTTCCACCATCTTGGGCACCCTTCCCTGTCTAACAGCTTCATGTCCTTAAATTGTGCAACCCAAAACTGCCCCAGCACTGGAGGTGAGGCTGCCTCAGTGCAGAGCAGAGCAGGACAATCCCCTCCCTTGCCCGGCTGGTGATGTGCCTGATGACCCCCAGGACACAGGTGGCCCTCCTGGCTGCCAGGGCATACTGTTAAATAATGTCTCACTTGCCATAAAACCAAGTCCCAGATCTCTTTCCAACTCTTTCTGGACAGCCGCTTTTCAGACTCTTGCTCCCCAGTTTGTATATTCAAGCAGCATTACTTTGGATCAGATGCAAAATCTGGCATTTGCTCTCGTTTCACATTAAGTTTCATATGGCTGGTAAATGCCCAGCTCTCAAGTCTATCCAGACCTCTCTGCAAGGCCTCCCCACCCTCAAGGGAGTCCACAGATCCTCCTAATGTAGTATAATCAGTAAGATTACTTCATGTAATGCAATTTATTCAATACCTCCATTCAGACCACTTTAAAAAACATTAAAGAGCACTGGCCCTAAGATGGAACCCCATGGAACCCCACCAGTGACAGGCCCCCATTCTGATGTCCCCCCATTCACTGTCACCCTTTGTGCCTAACCCCTCAGCCAGCTGCTCACCCACCACATGATGTGTTTATCCAGCTGTGGCTTGGACAATTTCTCCAGAAGGATCCTGTGAGACAGTGTCAAAAGCTTTACAGAAATCCAAAAAGATTACATCAACTGGCTTCCCTTGGTCAACTGGGTGGGTTACCTTGTAAAAGAAAATTAAGTTTGCCAAGCAGATCTTTCCCCTCATGAACTCATGCTGGCTGTGACCAATGACTGCATCGTCCTTAAAATGTTTTTCAGTAACTCCCATACTGAAGTGAGNACTTTAAAAAACATTAAAGAGCACTGGCCCTAAGATGGAACCCCATGGAACCCCACCAGTGACAGGCCCCCATTCTGATGTCACCCCATTCACTGTCACCCTTTGTGCCTAACCCCTCAGCCAGCTGCTCACCCACCACATGATGTGTTTATCCAGCTGTGGCTTGGACAATTTCTCCAGAAGGATCCTGTGAGACAGTGTCAAAAGCTTTACAGAAATCCAAAAAGATTACATCAACTGGCTTCCCTTGGTCAACTGGGTGGGTTACCTTGTAAAAGAAAATTAAGTTTGCCAAGCAGATCTTTCCCCTCATGAACTCATGCTGGCTGTGACCAATGACTGCATCGTCCTTAAAATGTTTTTCAGTAACTCCCATACTGAAGTGAGACTGACAGGCCTGTAGTTACCAGTCCTTCTCACCTTTCTTGAAAATGGGGTTACATCACTGCTTAGCTTGCATTCAATTACTGCTTAATTGATTACCACTTAATTTCCATTCAGTCACTGATTAATAGTAATTTGATCACCATTTAATCACTAATAAAAGCCTTTTAGTTAACATTAAAAGCATGACTTCTCTTAGTTCACCTGCACATGGAATTTTACATACTGGATAATATAAACAACTTTACCAAATAAAGTTCAATTATAAGTTACTAAAATTTAAAAAAATAAAACAGGAAATCAGGTAGAGATGTCCAATTTTAAACCCAAAGGACACTATGCCATCTTTCCTACATATACACAAAAATAACTACATACATATAGTCAGCTTAAAATAAAAATACACAGTGAACAAATTTTCAACACTTAAATGCAATGTCATTGAAGATACCAGAATTACTGACATAGTTATGAAACAAAGTGCTATACAAAAAAGGGGAGTTTCAAAATGTTCCAGAAACATTTTAACAAAGCACATAGAACAATTACAGCTGTTCTGCAATCTGAACCCACAGGAAACTAGATTGTCTTCTCAGAAATGAGTTGCCTATCTTGCCAAGGAACACTGACTTGTGCTCCCTATGTACCCACAAAAAGGCAATTACTGTTAAAAATGTCCATTTGTGAAATGTCCTGTGGGTAATATCTCAGTAACAGAATAAAATTCACCTGGAGTTCTACAGCCAGTGTAAAACCACTGCAAATTTCAAATGGTTTGTCTTTTACAAGAAACCCCCATATACAGGGGTGTATGGCTTACCTACCCTGACAGGTATCCAGTGAGAGGAAAACCAACACCTAAGGTGTCAAGGCTACAAGTCTTTTTTCCTACAAGCTTTGAACTAACTTGTTCATACCAGTAAATCTTAAACAGGTTAATTTCAGCTCCCGAAACTGAAAGCTGCTGACAAAACCATGAACAACTCGCAGTACTTGCCCATTAAATATGAAAGAAATCTTACATATCTCAGTTCTTAGCTTCTCACTATAAGGAAGTAATAGGTGATGTGAAAAGTCTACTCTGACACCAAATAACCACAGGATGACACTCTTTAAACTCTGCGACAAACACCTAGTTATATTAACAACTTCAAAATTGTATTGTCATACACTAGACAGAAAATATAAGTATAGAATGTAGTTAGAAACGTCCTTGTAGAAAACAGGCATATTCACAGATAGGATATAATTTGATTGATGTAAATTCAGTCAGCCAACAATTCACTAATAAACTGCAAATTATCCTATGTCACAAACAGTTCATAACATAAAAAAATTACTCTTCTACATCCTAAGTTTTGGGTTTTTTTTAATAAAAACAAAAAAAATCAACCCAACCTCAATTTCTTAATCTGTCAAAAACACATTCCTATGAAATAAGTTGTGAAAAATATAATTTACAAAACTGAAGAACCGTCTGTTCTCTGTGATGCAAGGTAATAAGCATGGGAGAACTGAGACATTACACCTGGATGCTTTGTTTTGTTCCTTAGAACACAGCCAAAGAAAATTTCCAGGATAAATCTGGATTCAACAGGTGGTCTCTTGCCTGCTCTCAAGATAACAACTTTCTTGATTGTGTCTACTTCACCATCAGATCGAAAGTTTTCGGTGAAAGAGAAGCATTTGGTTTGTTTAAGATCTGGGCTGTGCGACAGCAGGGGAAAATAACCAGACCAACAGGTAGACTGGCAAGCCACTGGGCATCCAGTTTGCTTCAGACTTTACCCCAGGAGGCAAGCCCTGGGTCAGGGACCTCACACAGCTTTCCAACCCGCATGTACAGTCTCCTGGATGTTCTGTACCTCTGCAAGCACCCTCAGTGCAGGTAGCTGATGTTTTTAAAAGCTGGAGGAGAAAACAGATGGATATGTAGATTACTAAGGTTTTATTTTTCTCCCCACAAACAAAGTCTGATTCACCTGCATTACACTTACTCATTCACTCTGACTGCAGAAGTACTTCAGCCAGCTGGCTTTGATGCACTCATGCATCTGCTGTTAGTTCTCTTTCTTAAAAATGTTTTTTGTTTGCTCTTAAGCATATTTTGCACTATAAACACCCTTTATATTTTTTTTTCCCCAATACAATCTAGATTAAGCTCATGTCACACAATAAAATTATATTCACTGGAGGCAGAACACAACACTTGCAAAGCTGAGTCATGCCAGATACTAAATACAACCTCTTTTGAAGAGGATTTAAATAAAACAATTTTTTTTTATCGATTAATCCAGAGACTGTGAAGGTAAGATGTTAACCTTATTGTTGGTAGAAGACATTTTCTACATGGTAAAACTCAACTCACAACACAGTTATATGCTGCTCAATTAAGTACAGTTCGAAAAGCTCCATATCCTGCTGCCCAGTGTTCAGAAACAGATGTTGTGAATGCAGAGTCAAACACAGTGCTTCTGCTATCTGGAGTCTTAATTACATCCAGTTTCATCAAAAAAAAAAAATAAAAAGCCCAGCTCTTCGTATCAGGTACATTCTCTTGGACTGAGCAGAGAATTAGTAAATTCTGAGTTAGTAAGTAACCACCACAACAACATAAGACATTCCCAAAAAATCTTAACCACCCAAAAAAGCTCCCAAAGAACCACATCACAATCCTCCCTGCTCCCAAATAAAGGTATTCAATAACTTAGCTCAAGGCGAGAAAGCTCACTACCTTTCAGTTAGTCATATTTCTACACAACAACTTCTGCCTTTGATAGTCTGTTCTTAAGATAATTCACAAATTAGAGACCAATTTATTAACTAATAAATCAGAAAACATATTCTGGAAAGGGGGGAAAAAAGAAGGCAATGAAGGACACACTGGATATGAGACTAGATTAGCCCTTTGTTACACACTATGCCGGTAGAAGAGGTAGGTGTTTAGCTGAGATTTCATGCCTAATCCCAGCGTTACACTTCATCCACATCCCACAATGGCACCTCTGGAGATGCCAAGTGCGGCTGTATGTGAGGGAGCTGCCTTTCACAAGCAGAGCAGGGTTACCTACACCAGAGAGAATTCCGGAGAAGGCTACAGAAAGTGAGTCTGGACCTGCTGCTGCCACTCCCACATGCGGACATGACCCAGACTCGCCCAGCCTCAGAGCATGGCCCCTCAGCAAATGTCTCCCTGCCCCTCACACATTCTCGTACCTCATCCCTTCATGGCCATCTCTGTAGGGTTGAAACTTGGGCACCCAGATATTCTTAAGATGTTACAATTGCAAAGCAGAGTCATGCCATAGGATCTAGCTAAAAATTAGTCAGACAAGTGCTTTTCCTCCCGAAAAATACAGTGTATTGCTATCCAGCACAAAGAAATCAGAGCTGCATCATGTCAAAAATAAAATAACTATTTCCATATAACTCTAATAACGAAAAAAATAGGGACTTAAGAGATTTTGTTTGGCCTAAGTAAATGCTTTATAACAGCACTGTGCTCATAAATGTTTTCTATTGTAAAATACTGATTTACTTGTCAATAGCTACTACATAGCACAGACAAGCTCAGAGCATGTTGCCAAGTCATACACCTCGTATGACACCTGTCTGTCAACTTCACAGAAAGACACTGTTGCTCTGAAGGGAAACAGAGGTGCCTAAGCTGGGCATAGATGTGGATTTCTCATTTAGTTGATGTTAGCTAGAAACTCCTCTGTTAATGGAATATTTTTAGTCACTGAGAGCAATTAAGAGACCAGTACAGTGTTTTCACCAATAAATAAAAAATCTAAGTTAAATTACAGAGGATAAACATAAGATTAAGTTATCTAGTGTATTTATCAAACATAGAAGGGTTTTGTTTGCATGGTTATGCTTTCAAACATTAATTAGAAAAATAATTATTATGTCCAAAACACAAATTCCATTTTTGATATAACTAGGTTATTAATTTCTAAGGCAGGTTTGTAGAACAGTACTTTTGTACTCTGACACACAGACTGCAGGCCCTCCTTAATAATCTAATACAGACTTAATCAATTTACCCGAGTTAAATGGCATAGGGGAAAAAAAAGAAAGCTATTATCAAAAAACCACTTCCTGGTTTTGTTTTTTTTTTTTCTAAATTGTACAAAAGCCTCAGTAGGCAAGTAGTGGAAGTGTCAGCATATTACTCGGTGGGGGAAGAAATGAAAAGGTCCTTAATGTATGTTAAAAAGCTACATTACCAAAAAAAAAAAAAAAAAAAGATTCAGTAACGATTCAAAAACTTGGACAAAACTTTGGGAAATAGTACCAAGCAGGTAAGCAAACTACACTTTTTTCCCTTAGTATATACTTACCAAGTTTTATATACTTTTAGTAGTTTCATTCCCCTTATGTCCATTTTGCATATTTACAAAAAGCTCTGCAGTATCCTCAGCAGCTCTCTGACAAAACTCATTGTACAACAGTCTAACAAAACCCGAACGGATACAGCGAGTCTTCTTTGGGTGACACTAATAAAACACACACACGGTGGTTATAGTTGTCAACACTTACTTGCCAGGTACACACCAAGCAAAATGTAAAAGAAGATTTGTTGTCTTTGCTACAAATAGGAAACAATACAGGACTATAACTGTGCCATGTAACACTTCATTTTTCACTGTTTACTAATACAAGGATTTGTGCAAGTCACAAGAATTTTGTATTCTATTTTGAAAGGATTCCCATATGACATAACAGGATTTTAAAATGCCTAATCTTTTTCTCAACATACAGACTTTATACTTACAGCTTGAGATTATGAATAAGAGTCAAAAGCCTTGTAAGTGAGACAAGTTGCACAAGAAAAACAGGTTAAAGAAACAAAATACAGTGTGGAAAGAAACCTTAGTTAATAATGCTGACCTACAGAAGTTACCAGGAAAAGTAGTAACATCCTGTTTTCTGATGGATATATTTGCTAGAACTGCATTTCTTTCCATAATTGCTCTTTGCCAAGCATTATTAAGATAAAAGTAGATTTTAAAAACAACAAATAAATTAAGTTAACTCATTGGTTGATTTGTGGCCACTAACATGCTTGTACTGCTTTGTATTTACCCAAATGTTCAGCCTTCTTTTGTTTGNAAAAGGCAAGATACAGGAAGAAGTACAAATAAGCATCTGGAAGGTGTGCGTGTTGGGGGAAATGACACATCACTAGCCTTTTACTATTACTTTCTTTATGAATAACACCAAGTAAAGACATATAAAATACTGTTTTAAAATAAATTAACCAAGGCTTTTTAGTAATTTTCACAATTTCACAATCACCTTGGCATTTTTGCTGTTGGATGCATTCCATATGTTCTGGGTTTTTTAAAAATGAGTAAGTATTTTGTTGTTTTTGTCTATGTATCTAGCTTCTGTAGGATGATCTAACTGGTACAGCTCAAATCTCAGAGAAACAAAGATACTAGAGTGACAGAGCATGCAGAACTTGAGAAAAGTTCCCCAAACTACTACGCATATTCCTCAAGATATCTGCACTAGTATGCTGCTTTTAAGGATGAAACTGATGCTAGAATTGTGTGCAGCTTTTACCTTTCTGTTGGTATTTCAAACAAACAAAACAATCAAGGTGTGTCAAGCTGCCCAATTCTCAGTCTTTAGTGCTTTTCCTTTTGTGCTGTCTCTGTTCTTCCCGCAATTCTGCACTGTGAAGGAGGCACGTAAAATCCTGGGGATAATAGGGATAGGAGCCAAAAGCTGGAAAACAAAACAAAGAACCAGCCAAGCAGCCCTTTCATGCTGTGTTCTCCTCTTTACCCAGCAATGGTGAAANCAAGTTGCACAAGAAAAACAGGTTAAAGAAACAAAATACAGTGTGGAAAGAAACCTTAGTTAATAATGCTGACCTACAGAAGTTACCAGGAAAAGTAGTAACATCCTGTTTTCTGATGGATATATTTGCTAGAACTGCATTTCTTTCCATAATTGCTCTTTGCCAAGCATTATTAAGATAAAAGTAGATTTTAAAAACAACAAATAAATTAAGTTAACTCATTGGTTGATTTGTGGCCACTAACATGCTTGTACTGCTTTGTATTTACCCAAATGTTCAGCCTTCTTTTGTTTGGGTGGGGATTTTTTTGTTGGTTTGTTTGGGGTTTTTTGCTTTATTTTGTAAACTAACAGAAAAAACCTCCCTGAAGTTTGAAAGTTCATTGTCTAGATAAATACTAGATTAATTAAAGATCGCCTGCTTTAGAATTTCTAGTTTCAAACAGGATGAGTGATAAATGGACAGGTGCACTTCCAGTCTGAAAAGGCCTCCACAACACCATTAACCAATACTCTACACAAAGAGACATTAAAGTAATAACTGAAGATCTTGAACCTCCAATCTGTTTGTATAATTTATTTTTCAAAATAGGCATTCAAATGCCATTTGAAGAAAATAAATTATGCAGTATCCATTAGTGCCTTTAGAAAGTTATTCTGATGATTAAACCAGCGAAGCCAGCGAAGTCTGAAAAATATGCCCCTCCACTTCCNATTTCACAATCACCTTGGCATTTTTGCTGTTGGATGCATTCCATATGTTCTGGGTTTTTTAAAAATGAGTAAGTATTTTGTTGTTTTTGTCTATGTATCTAGCTTCTGTAGGATGATCTAACTGGTACAGCTCAAATCTCAGAGAAACAAAGATACTAGAGTGACAGAGCATGCAGAACTTGAGAAAAGTTCCCCAAACTACTACGCATATTCCTCAAGATATCTGCACTAGTATGCTGCTTTTAAGGATGAAACTGATGCTAGAATTGTGTGCAGCTTTTACCTTTCTGTTGGTATTTCAAACAAACAAAACAATCAAGGTGTGTCAAGCTGCCCAATTCTCAGTCTTTAGTGCTTTTCCTTTTGTGCTGTCTCTGTTCTTCCCGCAATTCTGCACTGTGAAGGAGGCACGTAAAATCCTGGGGATAATAGGGATAGGAGCCAAAAGCTGGAAAACAAAACAAAGAACCAGCCAAGCAGCCCTTTCATGCTGTGTTCACCTCTTTACACAGCAATGGTGAAAAACAGCCAGTCAAAAAGAACTAGGTTCTTCTTGCTTCAGAGTCCTTTTATACTTTATGCTCCCACAAGTTTTGCTAATAGAGGAGCCTGTGCTTTATGGCCCTTCTCTGTGTTGTCCAGGTCTTCACACTAGCCCAGCACAGTCTTCCAACATTTCTCTTACCTACTTCTTGCCTTCTCTTCCTCCTCAAGAATATCTGCACTTCTCTCCTCCATTGAACACGTGGCAAGGAAAAATGATCCACTAAATATTAAATTCTCTACTGGTAAAAATACTATCCACTTACAGCAGACATTATCAGTGTGGAATAAAATCTTGTTGCTGTTAAGATGGCACAGCAGTGAAGTTACACTCTTTTCCCCATTGTGGGCACTTCAGTTTGGCCATCATGTTACCTGGCAATATTTGCTTATCCACACTGAACAAACACTTTCAAGCACAACGACCTAGCTCTGGAGAATTTGTCTGGGAGGAAGGAAAGGGAAGAAATGAGATTATCTGTAAGAAAACGTATTTGAAAACAATATCAGCAATTGTGGTACAGATCAGAGGCATACCGTCCCCAAGATCTCTCTTTTACATTATTTTAGTTAGTTACCTGCTTGCCAACAGGTAAGGAAGGCAAATGAGACACACACACAAAATACTTCCCTCAAGTTCCCAAACTTCGGACCTACACAGAAATCCTAAGGGAAGCCTAAAAAACAAACAACATTTTGACCATAGTGTTTCTCATGCCAAAACAATCACAAGGCATGGAGTACTTCTCCTGATAACTTGAAAAGTCTTGAATAACAAACGTGAGGTATGATACTTGTGCTGCCTCACTATGATAAGAATGCTGCTGCCACACAGGAAGAATCTCAATAAATAAAAGCATAAAGACTCAAGTGTTTCTCACATCAATCAAAACCATTTACCCAGTTGAACGAGGGAAGCACAGGTTCCTTTACTCAAAATCAACTATAGATTCTTCAGACAGCCAGCACAACAGGTAATTTTTTTGTAACACATATGACAAAGCCATAAGGAAAAGGGCAGTGGCAACCATTGTAGCTCTTTGTATCCGGAAGGACTACTGGGTTCCTCCAAGATGTAAACAAGCCACAGACAGTACAGTAAATTACAAGGTTTAGCTCCTGATAGATTTCAGATCAGACGCTTTAAAGTTTAAGCCTGGAAAATAAATGCTTTTCCAGAACCTCCTACACTACTCTCACCATCTGGTGTCTTATTCTACTCTTCTGACAGGTAAACCTAGTTATCAGTTATTTCTCTTGGTGAATACTTAGTTCCTTAGACCACAAGGTAAATACATATTCAGAAGTAACATCCTGGCTCCAACTGTTATTACGGAGAAACAAGACAAACCACTAGAATTTCCTAATATATAAATCCACTACTTTTATTGGTACTGCCATGGTCAGTACATGCTTCCCTTTTAAAACACAGACCTAGTCTCATTTAACACAGTGGAGCTTGTTCCATGCCCTCATTGCAACAATTTGGAGCTACAAACCACTGACTAGTACAACAGTTTCATTTTCACTCAAGAACTACTGTGGCAAATGACCACAAAACAGGCATTAGACGAGTTTTGAAAAGACAAAACCAGCCCAAACTAGCACACAGCCTTTTCCAAAAGAGGTACAATGAGAGCTTTTTTTGACTTTGAGAGGAGAAGCATTATTTTCTTTAGTTCTGTGGAGGCACTTTCCCCTATCCCCCATTACACTGAACTCCTCAGAAGCTTTGCAGACATTTTTGAAAAAGACACCGTAGTATCTTTGAAACATAAAACTGGTATTTATAACTGGTAAATATCATACTGACACTTATAAACGTTGTGGCGAGCATTCTGTCTGCACACTACAGAACTGCTGTGAAACTCCATTATCATGACAATTTAGGCTGTAAAATTCACTGGAAGCCCCTCATCACAGAAAAAAAGGTGTTTTCTGCCTTCACACTTGTCTTAATTCTGTCTGGTTTTGTTTGTTTGTTTTGAGTTATTTACTAACATCATAGTATTTCATTTGTATAATCCTTTCCAGTAAAAGATCTGTTGGTCAGTCATTAGAGTTTTGCTGGAGGGTACAATCGAATCTGCATGAGTAATTGACTTAAGTAAATAAACTCAAATGAAAGAAGCAACTACTTTGACTAAATTGTCAAACAGCTGCATGGTGACAATTCAATTTACCATACAAAGTTTCTCTGTTTTGAACAAGGTCCTATCTCCTCCAATGTCACACACAACTGTTCATTTTTCCTTCTCTGTGTGTGGGTGGAGTGGGAGACATTTTCCTTGTATCTGCTGACAAAGATTTGCTCTGCATATTTGGAAACAAAAACCTGAAAACCACACACCAATTCCTTGGCCTGGGATAACAATTTTTATCTGAAAGTTAAGACTGAGGCGTAAGAAGTATGCACTCAGATAAAAGTTGCAATTGCTATTGAATACGTTTTTCTTTCTCAAATAAAGGAAAAGGACTGTTAAAGACAGTGTCAAAATTTAAATCTGTAGCTTTGCTTTCACTAGCAGCTTCTGAAAAGAGCACAAGATATAATTACTAAATTGAGCATTTAAGTACATGCTCAAATCCTCTCCCAACCCAAAACATTTCCCTCATTTTTCCTACCCTTCACAAAAAAATACATAGAATTCTACATTTGGAGTATTAAGGTGTCTCCAAGTATTTTAACACCTTTCCCTCTGCACTTTACAGCAAGTCAAAAAATAAACCTAGTAAAATGAACATGCTCTCTGTACCTTTCTTCTTCGGTGCTCAGGTTGAGAGGCAAAAAAAAAGGGCAGCCAAGAAATTAGAAACTCATTCATTCTACCACCAAGCTTCATTAAATCTTGCTTGAACAGTTTAAGGCGATGATATTCCAGCCTTTCACCCAGCTCACGTGCAGGACAATAGTGCCTGTGTAGCACAGTCAGTGGAAGTGAACATGGTCCTGGACTTGCAATTGCCTCAGGTCAGCATTTTGGCCTGATCAGAGAACATCCAGGAATCACCACATCTGCTGCTCTGTTTGCTCTGGGCTGTGACTTACAATCAGCTTGTAGGATGAACATTACAGACTGCATCTAGGAGGTATGAAAGTGGAAGGGAAAACAAAGATCTGTGCGTAACTTGTTAAAAAATACCTACTGCATTTGTCAAAAGACTGGAAAACAAAATTTCCTCATCACCATTCCTCATTACAGTAACTAGATGAGCATCATGCAGTCAGTAACAGCACCTTCACTGGCAAGCTGCACTTGCTTCCTAACCAGATTTGATCTCCCCTTTTTCACCAGAGAAATAAGGAGTGGTGGCTCACATGCAAGATTCAGCACGCAGGCCAGATATGGTTGTGGTCCTTTCACACGGAATAATCAGTCACTGCCCCAAAGCCCTCTTTGTCTGCCACTCAGACACAGATCATTTGGTTTAAGGTATTCATTATTCAGTCTCTCCCTCAAACAAACGCCCCCTCTCTCCCAGACATGCAGCCCAAACTGTGGCTTGTGAATCACTATCCACAGCTAGGTAATTAATGAAGCCTATCGTATTCTCGTCAGTAGAGTTACCCCCAACTGATTCATGGAACTTCACATGGAAATAGATCAGATTGCTGCACCTTAAAAATGAAATACTTAGCATCAATTTCTCTAGAAAATACCTATCACAATATGCATAAACACTTTAGAAGCACCAATGCAAACATCCTTTTGAATTAGTACACTTCTAAAAATAAACCTTTTCTTAAACCATTGCATCTTTAAGGTTTTTGTGCACCTACACTACAAAAATCAGCTCAATCTGATTTCTTTCATGTTTTTTAACTGCTGACAATGAACTGTCTGCACTGTATCAAACAACACTCTGGATTCTCCAGAAAATGCACTATCAAGACTCTTAAATGCAACAAAGACACTGGCAAGTCTTTAGTCACTGATTTTTCTATGTACTGAAAGACACATGGATATATTTCAGTCTAAGGGTCAAAATTAAAACAAAAAATTTATATATCCCTATGAAGAATAACAGGCACACAGGTTCATCTAAATACTATGCTACCCGTTCAGTTTGCTCATCCTTAAGCCTCTGGCCATCCTGCACTGGGAAGCTGCCCTCATTCTTTTCTCCAGGCCCTTGTTGCTAGGGCTGCAGCTGCACAGCTCATTGGTGTTGAAGCACATGTCTCTAGAGGGGGACACAAAGGGTTTCATTATCTGCTCCTCTGAGCAGCCAGATAAGACCATTCCCCCCTCTCCCCCCAGCAGAAAGCAGGCAGGCAAGCCCTCCCCAGACGTGACCCGCAACATGTGAAGAGCTGCAGAAGGCACAGTGCCCTGGCTCAGCTACCTGTCGCCACCAGCGTGCTCCCTTCCAGGGACACTCTGCAGAAGCTGCTCATTTATGATCCAGTCTTGACTCAGGACTTGATGGGGAGCTCACACGGCAGCTCAGCTTAGGAACTACAGAGATGAGACCTGTATTTTTAAAACTAGTGAGAACAGCCTCCTAATAAACCAAATCTTCCATAAAGAGTGGAAGAGTGCTTGAGACATGTGGCCTTCACTGGCACATACAGACTGAGAACAGAAAAGGACTCAATGGCCAAATCAGGATACTGTGCTGTGGTCTAAAACACTGTTCATTAACCCTGAACCACCTTCTCATGGTTTACTTTAAATCTTTATAGGCATTAAGAGCTGAATTCATTCCATGAACACATTTATGTGGTTGAAGCACTTGTGAAGGAGAGGGATATAGGCAGTGTTTCCATTCAGAAAATGTAGCTAAATAAAAAAAATTTGAAATATTTAAAAATTAATTATTTCTTGGACTGGTTTTGCTATCTTCTTGCTTGTAAATGCAAGAATATTGTCAGCAATTTCCTAAAAATAAGTTGTCTAGCATTCCTGGTGTCAGAAGAAAGAAAACAAGTAAAATTAATAGTTTTAATTTTGAATTTATCTTTGGCAAAAATTCACTGCTGAAGAGCAGAAAATTATTAGAAAAGAGAAAGACATTAACTCTTCATGAGAACTCCGAGTATCAACACAATAAAATACAGTTTTGAGGCTATGTACAAGTAAGTTGTTTACAACAGATACAGAATATTTAATTCATGTGCATCTCACATATACACTTTAATGAAGTAATTATCAGTTCTACATTAATAGCACAAGCAGAGATTAACTAGAGTACAAAAGCATTCCCACATAGGGTGTCAGACTATCACACAGCAAAAGGTGGAACGGAAATCACAGTCTATCTAAGCCTTAACTAGAGACCAGACTAATTTTTCACTTAATGTGATCAAATTAGCAGTCCTGTACCTGAAGGTCTGTCTCTTTACAACAGTGGACAGTGGAGGAACACCTAGGATCTGTGCCAGCTCTGAGGAAACCAAATCTCCATAGAGTGCAACATGAATTCCATTGTTTCCTGCCTGTAAGATTACCAGAGCATGCTGGCAAGGCTGTGCACTTACTGCACTCCTGAACAGCCAGGGGATGATGCCTTCCAGATACTGTCTGAAACCGAAAGGCCGGTACCTGTCCCATGATCTGACAATTGTGACCCAGGACTAGAAGGGCCATAGGCAGAAGCACGCTGTTTTAACTCTGGGTTAACAAAGGACAGCCCTGTCTACTTCATGGTAACTTTTTGAGAAACAGGCTACATCTTCCCTCACGTGTTTCCCCTTGGAACTTCTACTGAGGTCTTCGAGCCTCATGTGATTATTTCTGAAGGCCACAAAGAAAAGCACAGTTGAGAAAACTTCTTCAGTGAAATAAAAGTTCACATTTTGAAAAATGTAGCACATATAGTTAACACAGTTAACTGTCTCAGTTCCATGTAAAGCATTTAATACTGAAGAATTCAACTGATACTATTCAAGGAACCTAACTGAAATACTTCTAGTACAACAAAAGGTTTATTTTATTTCTTAACCTATAATTGTGGGCTTTCTTCCATCACATGAATATATCATGAATATTTAAAGCAGGAACAAATTAAGATCAAGAAAAGGTACAGGTACCATTGTTTACTTGTAATACAATGTATTTTGGCATTTGATTTTACCTGCTCTTTTATCTAGCCTTATCTCCTATCTCTCTCTCTCCCCCTCCTATAGTGTAGCTCTGTAATTGGGATGACAGAACAACTAGCAGAAAGAACTTCAATTTCCATATTAAAGACATACATCAACTAGTGTCCAAGTAAAAAAANTTGGGATGACAGAACAACTAGCAGAAAGAACTTCAATTTCCATATTAAAGACATACATCAACTAGTGTCCAAGAAAAAAAAAAAAAAAAACCACCACAAACAACACATGTATTTTACATCAGGCAGCCCACAAGGCAGAAGTAACCAGAAAAATAAAGAGGTATAAGAGTCAGAGGAACAGCAGAATAACACCCAGTAGCGCTGAAATAACTGCAGTTCTTGAACATGCAATGTAGTGAATAATGCTGACATCTGTCAAAAGAGAGTGAATTTTCTTTTTATGTCACTAGTACATCCATTTTTGAACATTTGAAAATAACTACCAGGTGTGTATATTTTTATATAACTAGATAGATACCTCAAGGCATTCCAACTGCTCTAGTGAGATGTGCACAAAGCTATCACTCTCAAAAAAATGTGATTTAACTTGCTTTGTAATACACTGATATCCCAGACAGCTGCAAAATTTAGACAGCACTGGTAACAGCAGTAATAACAGTCAGAGCATAGTGCTCATCAACTTTGACTAAACAGTACTGGTATTTTGATGGAAAAAGACGTAGTGCTTAGGATTTCTGCAAAAATTCTGAAAACAATAGTCTAAAATACATTCTTTCACTTCTTGATGAATATAATACTTTACTGCAATACTGAAAGTGCAGTTTATCAAAAATTAAGTCCTCTTTAGGTATACAAATACTAATAGAACAACGAGATAGTGAAAAGTCTTTTAGAAGCTTTTCTGAGAAGTTACTGCTCTTAATTTGCCAAGTGATGGACTTTTGTTCCTTTTGTAAATGCATGTTATTAGTACCTGTGTTATTGAACACAGCCTCAGAGTATCATCAGTTTCTGCAAAACAACCTATTATTTCCGGATGTATGTGAATCTCACTTCTAGAGGATTCTCAGCTATATTAAAAAATAAAAAAGGCAGCGAAACAAACAAAAAACCACTTCCACACTTGAGCTCAACTTGAGCTACCAAGTTAGCAATAGCTGCAGTGCTACTCTATTGTAAAGCTTCCGGTAAGTAAATGCTACGTGACTTCTTTAAACACATATGGAAATGAAAGTACATCAACCTCCAGAGACTGGAACAAACAGGCTTTTTTAACAGTTTGTTTTGGGACACACAACAGAGATTTTTCTGCAACAAAACCTTACATTTGGGAATTGGATGGCTACAAGGGGTTACTAGTCACAACAAACCAATATATATGACCATTATGGAAGTTAACAAAGAACATCCAAGAGTGTCCAATACTACCTTAAAGACCCCTTTCAACCCAAACCATTCTGTGATTTATAACACATACCAATGCCCTTCCCTGTAAACGGCACTACAGCCAGTATTTGCAAAGCAATCAACTTTTTCCTGGGGTTTTAAAACAGAAATAGTTACAGTTTTTCTCCTGTACCACCCCACAAAGGACTTCATAATGTAACATTATCCATCAGCCTTCAAATCCTGGGTCCAGCTAACAGAATCACCACAGTGGTACCAACCACTACAGCTATTTTGAGATACAAGCAGCAGAAAGAAAGAGGCAGAAAGGTAACAGGAAGGGTTAGTGCTATATTGGGGTAACAGGAAAAGCTGGTGCTCTGATGGGGGAAAGATATGAAGAGGACAAGCTAGGCAGAGCATAGCAGAGTGAAAGAAACTACAGTTATGAAACAGAGCTGAAGTTTACATATAAAATAACTAGGTGGGAGATTTCTGTGGCTTTAAACAGAAAAAGCTAAAGAAGGGAAAGTAAAAGCACAACGGATAACCTACTACATTAAAAAGATTTGCTGAAATATATCCAAATAATCACAGGCAAAGATAGTTCAGGAGATATTGAGGAGATAGATGGTGAGCAAAAAAAGACGGTATGGAAACAAAGGAACTGTTTTATTTATAAGAGAGTACTTGTTGGCAAAGCCATTCTCTCAACTGGGTTATCTGAAGGTAAATAACATTTTCACATTGAGTCACGTTTTTCTTCCCTAGCAATTCTGTTAACAATGAGAGATTTCAGCAAACTTCAATGACTTTGTTTTCATCACAAAAAATAAATCAAGTAGTAAGATCTATATACAAACTAGTCTGGGGATCTGCACTTTAAAATCAGTGGTGACTAGAGATTCATGTCACTGTGTGGCTTTTCACTTTCTTGTTAAGCCACAGTCCATCAAAAGGCAGGAAACATTCAATACAGCAGTCTCTCGTGGCTTCTCAAGTTAGGGCCCTTATGTTAGAAGCATCTCAAAACTCAGATGGAAAGTTAGGTTGCTAGATTCTCAGAAGTGCCAAGTACCCAGCAGTCTCCACTCAACGCCTGACGGAGTTTTTGAGATGCAGGTACTACTCAACTACAGATTTAGCTTGCTACTTTACAAATCAAACAATTCTTCTGGCACTCCTGCCTCACAGTAATTAGTTACAATGCTTCTCTGTGCCCTCCATCCCTCTTCTGCCTAAGGTAATTTATATATATATATGTATGTATGTATATACTATAGCAAGTAACTATCAACCATGTAGTCCTCTTTAAGAGGAGGTATTTCACATTTCCTCCTTACCACAGTAAAGCATCTTTCCCACAATATTAGCACAAACTTGAACAGACTACTCTTAAAAAGGGAGCTAGGACAGTCTTAGTATTCTAATTTTTTAATTCACTCATATTAACTAAAAAGCAAACAAGAACCCACTGCAGCACTGAGGCTCCCCACCATTTTCCTGCCTGAGATAATTCAGAAGTAGCATTCCTCTTCCACCTGCCAATGGCATTTAAAGAAGTTACAGCTTAAGGCCACCCACTCCTACAGGTCTTGCAAGTGTGCACCAAGAGTGAATGTGCCCAGGATGTACAAATGCAGTGCAGCCTCTGAACGTGATTCACACTTAAGGCCCAACATGACTGACAAAGTAACTGCTGACAAATACTTGAAATGAAGTCTAATAAACCAGCCCCAAACGGAAGGTCAGTCATGCATAACACAGCCAGAGAGAGGCAGACCAATTATGCAACAGGAATAATGGAAATACTGGCCTACTTACCCTTCCTCCCCAATTTACTCAGTAACAGAAAACATTCCTGGTAGGATTAATAACTGGGAATGAAGAAAAACTAGAAGGATTAAAGACTGATATACATTTCAATGCAGAGAAAGACTTAAAGAAAAGACATGTTTCTTTTGAATTGCCTTGGTCAAAAGAAGAAATCAGATTCTTGAAAAAATCTACAGCTACATGCTTAAGGAGGCAGGAGCAGCAAGATATTGCTTCACTCATTGTATTTTAAAAAGAAAGTGACCTAACTGACTGATGTCTTCTGGTAAGCCTAATATGATCTGAATGAAGCATATTCCAAGAAAATGGATCAGTCTCTCCTTGACACAAGGTAGCACCCAAACAGCTCAGCCAAACAGTTCTGGACATGTGTAGTCATGCAAACTAGGTGTTTGTGAAATGACAGAAAGGAAGCAGCAAGTCTGTAAAATCTGCACGTCCAAAGCAAAACGTTACTAAAATTTTTAAGACAGTATTCTGAATCTACGTGCCAAAACTCTGAACAAGTGCATATTGGAACACATCACTCCTTCAAGGGACATAGCCTAAAGTGCTTTTCCTAATAAGGGAGTACACAGCAAGCTGCACATAATGTTAAAAACAAAGCTAGAATTTAAGCCATTCTGTGTCCTTCAGTGTGCTGTTGCGACTGTTGGTCTGAGAGACAGACTGCAAGACTACTTTCTGTGGCAAAGATGTACCTGAAAGTTAAATTCTGCCGTAAGCGCAAGTCTGTTCATTACTTGCTCTTTTCTTCTTTACACTAGATCATTCATGTAGGAGAGAATAGGATCCTTTTCCTTCCTTTGAAGAAAATGGACAGCTGCATGATTAGAAGCTCCACCCAGAATTCAGGAACATTTAGATAGGTTAATGGAACAAACAGATCTCCTGTGCTTGTGTTCATTTTCAGCCAGATCTTAGATTTCACAGGAGCTTTTCTCTGCCTCTGAGCTATCCCAGCTTACTAGGTTTTAAGTATTTCAAGTAACTTCATGTTGCAGAATAGGAGTCATTAATTATTTCACACCTATTTGACTGTGTAACACACACGCATTGTCTGGCAGCTTTACTGAAGGGACAGCATTGCACATACAAATCTGAAACACAGAAGACAAACAGTGAGCACTAAACATAGTAAGGACTATTAACACTCAGCCTGGGCTCTCCCAGGAAACAGGATGCCAATGTTCAAGTACACCCAGGTTATTTGTGCTTGGCATTCTCTCTGCAGAGAGTACTTTGTCCCAAACATTAAGTATTACATGGACTTTTGGCATTTTCTGTGGAGATGTGATTATTCAAGTGGGAAAAAGCTAGAATTATACTCTTATGCTTCTTGGGCTTTGTGCCTTAACTACAAATGACAAAGAAGATGTTTTTTCCTGCATAAAATCACATATTTAAAAAAAAACAAACAACTGATTGCAAACTACAGTGTAAGAGGATAGGAAACAGGTTTTTCAGGAAGTCTTATTTCACACTGTACAGAAGATTTTAAATTAGAATTTAAAAAAAAATTACAGCACACAACTTCCAAAAAGAAAAAGTCTTATAGAAGAGAACTACTGAATGTTATGTAAGTGGATTCTTTAGCTAATTAAAAGTCTAATTATAAAACCCCAAAAATGAAAGATCTCTGTATATTCAATATTTCTAATTACAGAAACTGGACATCATGCAGGTGTATTTCCTAGCATAATTCCTTTGTGGGCCTTGTGCTTTCCTTCTCCTCCCCATTACACCAAAGAGGGGCACAAATCAGTTTAAGTATCTAATTTAGACATCAATCAATATTCCCAACACACTTTTCTATCCTACTTTTTGTTTACTATTCTCTTCATACAGACAGGTATAATGAAATTTGGTTTCCATGACTGCAATTCTCTTATTGACAGACTTTGACTCCTAGCTTTCCTCTGTTTTATGGTTTCCAATGCCACAAAGCTTCAGAGAATTCATGCTTCATGTTCCACATACTGTGAAAAGTGAGAGCAAATGCTGGACTGTGGACTTACACATTAATATAGTCCAGCTGAATCAGCTGTGTTCTACCTCAAAATGCAAACAAAATGTTTCAGGGAAATAAACCAAACCATTGCTGAACACTTATGTGGGAAACTGAATCAGTCACACAATCCAGCTGCACCCCAGTGATTTGACCTCAGTTTAACAATGGAGGAACTGGAAGACAGTCAGATACAAATACAGATGGTAAAAGATTCAGCACTAACAGATTGTGTTGCACAAATGGGCATCTGAAATGGAGTAGCAGAAGGACAGTTTTCTACCTGTGTTACTTTAGTTACTTGACAGGATTAATATGATGATACGTACTCAGAAGTTAAAGGTAGTTAAACTACACTGAAAAAACAAAAGTTCTTCATGAAACAAAATGTTGAAATCCAACATCTTAAGTTTTTTTTCTTTTGCCCCTGAAGTAAAAAGCACTGAACTAAATTTCAATTACATAAATGAACTAAAATTTCTCTTTATGGCATTGCTCCAAATTAGTGAATCAATTATTATACTGAAAATTAGAATCATACAGAATTAATGAAAGTGTGGTGGATGACGTCTAAACATTTCCTTATGCAGGAAACTGAAACCCATTAAAATCCAAAAAAGCCAGCCCATGAACCAAATTTTAAAATCATATACTACAAAAGCAACGAAATATAAAAGACATAACTGAGATTTTGAAGATCTGTGGTTTTTCTATGGTGGCACCAAGATGCACACACAATATATGAGCAGTCCACCAACATTTTACGGTATGACTTCTAGATGCAAAGAGTAATGCGGGAGTGTTGCACCAGCTTTTAGTGCTAGACATGAATGGAACAATGGCTTCCTTGACAAACACAAGTAATTTATGGGATTGACACTATCTTCACAAGCGAGAATTTTTTCCATCTTTTCTCCCAGCCCCAGTATTCTAGAACTTTAGCGAAGCAGCAATACTAGAATGGAAGAGTTGAGAAAAACACATTTTTGTATTCTTTTTCAGATTTTTCTGAGTTTGCTCTGAATAGTTGGAAAGTGTATGTTTAACAGTATTGTGAGGCCGGATGAGGAATATACTAACTATGAAGAAGAGCCACAAGCCTAAATGCTTCTACTTCACATGACTGGAAGTATATCCACGAAGCACATGGTCAGAGTCATGCGACAAAAAACCCTGGCTTGTGAACAAAGATGCAAGTCCACCCACACAATTGCAGTGAGGTAGGGAAAGGAAAAGTTGCAGGGTTCTAAGCAAAGAGGCAGCAGGAAATGGCCCTAGACCAGTGTCCATCACTACCTTACTATCTTTTTAATTTTTGAACCTCAAAACCTTAAGATAAATGAAGAAAAATACTAGGATCTGGNTTTTTTTTTTTTTTGTTTAAATCTGGAGTAAGTCATATCATAAAGTGTTTATGGAGAATTTACTCTCACCAACTTCACAGCTGCCAGCACACAAGTCAGGAAGGTTGTACTTCCTGATCTGTGATTAAAGCTTCCTGCAGACACTCCTGGAGCTCATACAGAAAGGCCAGTCAACAGGTTGGGAACACCCATTGCACTTCACTTGTTTCTGGCACAAGAATGAAATATACCTATTTTTGCACTGTGGAGTTCTCATTGCTTCCTGTCTGCTCCTGCTCCAGTGGGGATCACCACACACTGAATCACTGCTCCAGAAGTCCTGTTTCTTCCCCACTTCCCCACTGAACCAATTCTCATGCATGCCTGTGGGCCTCCTGCTGGTGCTGCTTACAGTACAACCCTTACGTACAATACAGCCCTTACTTCCCTCTGCGATTAAGTATTGATCTTCTTTTCATCTGATTCTTCTTCTTCAAATAGACATAATCATCATCCTTTACCTGCCCTACACATGCTACCCATGCTACCCACATGCCTGCCTTCCTTCTTCCCCCTTCCATCCACCCTCAGAGAATGGGATTTTTCTGGTTGTCCATTTTTATGGGGTTGGCAGTTTAAAAAATTATTTTAAAATTACATGATTGGGCTACTATTTCTTTCTCTCTCCGCTTTCCTGACAAGAGTCCGAAGGAAGGAGATTCCTCATCTGCACAGCTCTTTCTCATTCTGCAACGAAACATTTTTTCACAGGGTGGGCATATAAAACATCTGGGGATGCTCCTGAGTCCCAGCAGCAAGCAGCAGGCCGGAGGAGGAACTGCAGGGTCAGCAACAGAGACTGCAGCTCCTGCTCCCAGTGTGGGATGCCATTCACACTTCAGTTTCTTATGCTAACAATACAACCATCTTTCCACCACATGCTTCTCCAGGGTAAATTCATGCGCAGACTCTTTCTTCCCCAGACTCTTTGGCTGAAACATGTTACAAGCAGTCATGAAATCAGAGCTAAAAAGATCAGGTGATAATGGAGAGGGAAGTGCACATCATGAAAGATACGCCCAAACATGTCTGGTATCATCAGTTGTACTGAAAACATTTCAAGAGTTGTCAAAGGAACATGGGAGAAAGAAAGAAAGAATGAAATAGAAAATGTAGTATTAACCGGTATTTTAAAATGTAATATGTAATTTTACAAGTATTTAAACAAAATTCAACATAATTTGAGTATTTTTAGGGTAAAGCATCAATTTTTACTGCTACTTGAATTACATACTACATGCATAGTGATCAGAAGCACAGAGTAAGATAAAATAAGGCGATACTTAGTTTCTGAGAAAGAAACTGAGAACCAAGCCTGCCAACCCTATATGGAGATTTTCTGCAATGTGTTCCACAAGTTACACCTCTTTCTGAGGAAAAACGTGTAAGAGATTTTTATGCACATTTCCTAAGGTACTGATATCCTACAGAATCCTTTTCCACAGTTCATCTGGATTTTTAGACAGTAAATTATGAAAACAGTAAAGAAAAATATTAAAGGAGAATCTGCAAGATTCTAAAATTGAAATTGCTATGTAGAACTGAGCTGATAAGAACTCAGCAATAGTTTCAGGATTTAACTGTTCCATCAGAATTAGTGTAATCCACAGCAATTAACCCTACATAAATGTGCTACAATCATTATCTATGACTGAAATAAAATAGGAATATATCTATCTGAGAATTTTGACGGAGGCAAATTCAGGTGATTAAAACCACTGGCCATTCCTACACATTATTTAACACCACACCAAAGCACATGTACTTAAAGGGAAAATGAAGAAGTAGTGAAGAAAAGCTGTATGGGTCCTTAAAATAAGAGTGAATCAGGACAAACAAGAGTGTATTATATAGAATTGCAAATTAAATTATTAAAGCCATGGAAGTTATTACACAAAGAGCACCAAAAGAATTTTGTCATCTTATATGAGAATTAGGTATTGGAGATCTATTTAGAAGCCTTAGTTGAAACAAAGGAAGTGAAATGTGAAATGGATGCAATTAGCAAATCCATCAACAATTTTGTTTGGTAAGGAAATTGGGAAAAGAAATTGAAGTGTATGTGGGGCACATACCATGAATACCAGAGTCTGTTGGGGCAACAAGACAATGCTGTCAAAAATAATTTGTTAAATTTATTGAGCATTATAAAGTACCTGGACCTCCTATAATATTATATATGAACATTAATATATTTTTATTATAAGCAGAAAGAACACTTGAATATCATCAGTCTGTTGGACTTCTTACCAGGGGCTTATCAGGGGCTGCTTAGAGTTCACAAGACATGCCATAAAACCAGACTCAATCTTAGTAAGGTTAAAATGTGTATCATGCCTCGATGGTTTTAGTACCACAATGAATATTTATAGATCTGTCATCCATATTAGCATCAACATTTAAAGTGAAAAGTAAACTGAAAGTATTGCCTACCTGAATTTCCCAACTTCTGTTACTTTCTTTAAGCAGCAAGTTATTCAGTGAAGATATCCCCAATTCTAGAGAGTGAGGAAAAAGGGAAAAAAAAACAGCACAAGTTATTATCTATTGCAGCACCTAATGCAAATTGTTCACAGTGAGGAGCAGTCTAACTTCATGGGTCCAGGAAGAAAGCAGCTACCAAGAGGGAGAGTCAGGAGTTCCTCCAAGGCTTCTCCTTTGCGAAGCACCAAAGGTGCCAGAACGACTGAGCTACTTCCACTTGTGAATGATCTCACGGATTACAGACTACCTTGTTCACAGCAGTGTTGAAAGAAACTTTCACTGACTTGTGCACTCTCAGGTCCTCTTAATTCTTTTATCCCAGTATGTTTAGACACTGTTTAAAATATATAAATGATTTTTATATATACACATATGTATGACATAGTTAAACAAAGCAAATAAGGAGCACAGGTTCAAAAGCAGTACATACTTAGTTTTGGCTGCTTCCTTTGCTAGGGTCAGACTTTTATATTAGCTGGGGCATGTGGGAATTTTATGTATACACCAACATTATTTTTGCAAAGTTAGCTAGGTAATCTTTCTTATGATCAGATTTCAAATTACTGGTAATACCAGGTAGTTCAGGGAATAACTGTTTTGTACTACTTCCCAATAAAAATGTGTAACTTGGCAGTTAAATGTCATGAAGTGTGTGAGGTTTAGCAAACAAGTTTGTTATTGAATTATGTCCATGACATCTGTTACCGAGTTCAGCAGTTCTCAGCAAAAGGAAGGACGGATTAAAAGTACTGCAGGCAATAACAGAAAGGAAACAGATTGATAAGAGCTGGCTCTGAGTTACAAGAAGAATCACTGCTGCTTGAAGTACCAGCAGAATATTTAGTGCTGTTAAACCTCTATTCAAACCCAAACAAACCGGAACACCCCAGTATTCACAGAGCATCCACCTGCAATGAGTCATGACAACATTGATATATCAGAAATGGGCTTCAAAACAGACAGAAGACGTGAGGAAACCTGAAAATACCAATCTAGTTCACACTTCAAATGTGCATATAAAAATAAGGTAAATGCGGTAGTAAATGAAAATTTGTACATTTCCTATGTTAGACAGGGCAATGTTTTACAGATTTTATTAAAATAACCTAAAAACCAAAAACAGAGCAAAACAAACCCACAAACAAAAAGCCCCACCTCCCTACTACAGCTGAGATCCCCCAATGCTTTAGGCTTCATACTGTATGGTAAGGCATTTGCTTGCTGACTTTTACTGGGGGCTTGCTTATCATATCTCAGCCCTTCCTTGCTCACAAACTAGGGAACCAAGCCTTCTCTTTCTTCTCAGACTGACATAAGACAGACCTAAAAAGTAAAATTAAGTGAAAGTAAAACTACATTTACCCATGTAGTTTTCAGAAAAGATTGTCAGAAAAATTACAAAGAGCTAAGGCAGATGAGAGCAGGTAAAACAAACTATAAATGCAGAAAAATGGTAAATGAAAAGAAAAATGTTGTGAAGGAAAAGGGAAAAGGGGGAAATTTGTCTGCATAGACATGTCAAGAGCTATGATAGTCCAACACAAAAGCAAGTAAAATCCTTAAAGCCAGCAAGGCAAGCATGTATTTTTAGAGTAGATGTCAATTTTGTAACTTTCAATTGTCAATGCAAGTTAGATACCTTCTAGCTAAAGACTCTGTGGACAGTATCACATATACAGACAGGAGAAACAACTAATTTAGCTTCAGTTAAACAGAGACCTACTCACTCAAATGCAATGCAACTGAAAGCGAAGTAGATAAAGGTTCATATTAGGAAATTTCACTGAGACGAAACTGCATTACGACAAATTAGCAAAGGGTACACATTAATACCACACGTAATATCCTGAGCATGTAGAGACCAATTCTATATAAACAATTTAAATATGTAATAACATTTATACAAATGATGTAACAGTGGATATAAGAATATCTATATTTACAATCTCTAAGCCAAATGTCTTCCTCCACCCCTCTCCTTAAAGAAAAAAAGACTTCAAGATTTTCTTTAGCTTAGAAATCTAGGGCCATGCTGAAAGAGCAGCAGGATAGAACAACGAAAGCTATCCTTGTACAATAACATTTTTAAAAGTCAGTCACAAATGAGATGATCTGGACCAGTGGTTGTAAGTAATCATGTCACAGCTATTTAGAATCCCAGATGAATGAAGCCTGTAGACTAAACCTACATCCTAATGGACAATTTAACTAACAAAATAATTTCTATAAATGGTAGACTTTTGGCTTGAAAGGCTATTAAATAACAGCAGAGTGGAAAGAGCTACTGTTTGCAGGTACTGCCAAGGCACACTACTAATCAAGCTGCGCCAATTTTCTGTTAACTCTGGACAGGTTACTGCAGACTTGCCCACATCACATTCATCTAAAAAGCCACTTATAACAAGGCATTTGTTTCAGTGGTACCACTTGTGTGAGAATTTGAAGCTTCATGCTTGTCTGAAGTCTTGTTCTCAAGCCTATATTTCTAAATAATAATTAAATTACTGATTTAACCAGTTACAAGAAATCACTAGTGTTGCCACATTAACAGGTGATTTCACTGTCATCCTGATATTATCTGCTCAGATGATTGCTTATTTTACTTAGTCCATCCCACCTTACAAGCCACATTAGCCTTTTATGAGGAGTTCACTATAAAACCTGTGCATGAAAATAAAGATGACAAAATACAAATCAATAGGGTAAGTGAGATATGGGTTCCCTTAGAAAAGTGAAACATATCTATTAGTACAGTGCTTCTACTGAAGAGAGGCACATTATTTTAGAGAATCTAAATGCCAAAATAGTGTATTTTAGTGGAACAGCTACAAAAGCATCGTAAGTGTCAACAGACTTGAGAAAATCAATATTGTTATTCCTAAGTATCAAATTCAGAGAGTAAAATAATTCGTGTAGCTCCATAACATTTTCTAAGTTGTTTTCTAATTACACAAAATAGGTTGAAAATTGATACAGAACTTGAAATCACTACACATGTACACTGTAAGCTTTAAAAATTTATTTCTACCATAAAGAACAGTATTTTCTAAGCCAAAGAGGCCATGAATTTACAATATATGAACAGTTAAATGCCTGCAAACATTCAGTCCTCCCCACTGGAAGAAAAAAAGAAACAGTGAACTTCAGCCGTTTCACTGGTTTATCCATTAGAAAATAATAACTAAACTTTGTATTGGGTTTCACTGTCTTCATTAGAACATCTATCTTTTTCATCCTTTTGAAAGCTATTAAAAACAGAAATGGAAAAAATACCAATGATCTTGCACCTGCTAAGTCATTTTCATCTCCATAGACATTTACTTTATATACACAGAGATGTACAATCCTCTCTCTATTCTACTCAAAGGCAAAGTCACATACATACAGAAAACTACAGACAGCCAGAGTGTATTTTATTATTTCACTATGAAGCTTGTAACTGGTACAGCAGTTCATTTCACAGAACCATAATGTATGGAGTCAGTAGATGTCAGTGAGTTCAGAGCTGTACATATTTGGCACCAAAAGAGCCATAAGGTACATGACATAAAGGTAAGTAGAAAAAAAAACATGAAGGCTCATTTTAGTTTCTCCCATTCCTATCAGAGGGATATGGATCTCAAAATTAGAGCTCCTTAGAGGACAAACTAGGGATACAGTCTACACTTAAGATATGTCTTTAGGAGAAAGATACTTCAATTCACCGACTTAGCCTACAAGAGGACTTGGGGCAGTGGCCTACTTAAACTTACCTCTGAAAGGCTTTTCCTCATGTCAAACTCATGAGATTCTTAGCAGATAGCAACATCAAGACATTTCAGTACTTTACAATGTTTGCATTTACCTTAGTTAGCCTCCAGAAATCTCCTCAAGTCAGAAAAAAAAGGCAAATAATTCTCTCAGAAACTAGTAGGAGTCAGACATCCAGAAGACTGTTGTGCAGATCATGTTTACCTGCATTGGCATCAGGCTTTCCTATTTCCTCTCTTTCTAATGGAATTCCTTGGCTCATCAGTGACACATGTGTCTACTTTAGAAGATGAACATATAACACTGTATGAACACACTAGGGAGAAGACTGAAAGATACCTTGGGATCAGAAGTAGGAAGTACAGAAATCCAGCTACATGAAGAGTGAAATCTTGTATTGGACTTTAATTAGACACACTGAATTTTTAGTATGGAGAAACTCAGTATGTATTACGAAGTTGGAAAGGCTAAGCCCTTCTGAAGTGAAGGAAAAAGTATCTGTGTACTGATATTTCTTTCTCAGATTATTTTACTACCATAAAGGCTTTTCTTTTTTTCTAAGGAGTTGGGAGAAAGGTGCACTTAGTACCATGCTTTTCAGAACCAGGTACTGTGTTTTCATATCTGCCAATACAGACTTTGAAAACCTGACATCAATAACTTCACTGATCCATCAGATAATGGATGTAGTTTACTCAGCTTTTTCTTCAAAATCTAGTATGAATAATCCCATAGCTGTCTGCTTTAAACCACCCAGGTGACAATCAACCTGTGTGCTACTACAGATTCTGTACATACCAGAAGTATACCGGTTAAGGGAATAACACAACCAAAAAAAATCCCACCCAAAACTACAACAGTTCAGTGTCTGAAGTCCTACTGACCCTGAAGTTTTGCCTTTTAAAGAACTAGAAAGAAAGATAGCATAGTAGACAGTAAATATCTTCCTCCTCAAAAAAGCAAAAAAGGACCTAGCAAGTCACTAGATATACAAATCACTACACTGCATACCCAGTGATGTTCAGCCCTCGCAAAAACAGCCTTAAAAAACAGCTTGTTTTCCTAAGGCAAAGACTGTCAAAGTCATCACTTCCCACACTTGCACTCTCAAAAGGAGGCCTGGCATTTTGAAGGAAAAATATCACAGTAATAAGCGTTATTACTATGACAGATTGCATACAACAAGTGAATAGCATTGTAAAAACAAAATGCACCAAGTAATGTGAATGCACACACAGATGGCTCAGATCTCCAGATGACCTCCCAAGTTCAGAACAGTCTGAATGTTCACGTCACGCCAGGCTAGTAACTCTGCTCTACTGGTGGCAAAGACAGCTCTGATGAACCTCCTGACTCATTTGGACTCTGATGAAGCAAGTGCATCTCAATTCCCCACCCTCCTTGGTTTTTTGCTATTTATCCATGCAATGAAAGAATTAAGAAGCCCACTCTCTCAGGCCATCTAACACAAGTCATAATGACTGCATTTTGAACCCGTATTAATGCCTATAACTCTCAATAGTAGTGGGTCAGTGTTTTTAAACTCGTAAGTTATTGCAAGTCATTAAAATTTCATAGAAACATAAAATATGCTGAATTGAAAGAGAACCACAAGGATCATCGAGTCCAACACCTGGCCCTGCACAGGACAGCCCCAAGAGTCACATCATGTGCCCAAAAGCATTGTCCAAACACTCCTGGACTCTGTCAGGCTTGGTGCCATGACCAATTCCTAAGGGAGCCTTTTCCAGGAACCAACCGCACTCTGGGTAAAAAACCTTTCCCTAATATACAGCTTAAACCTCTCCTAGCACAGTGGCTTTACACCATTCCCTCAGGTCCTGTCACTGGTCATCACAGAGATCAATGCCTGCTGCTCCTCTTCCCCTCAGAAGGAATTTGTAGACTGCAATGAGGTCTCTGTCTCTCCTCAGTCTCCTCTTCTCTGGGCTCAGCAAACTAAGTGACCTCAGCCACGCCTTGTATGGCGTCCCTTCTACATCCTTCACAGTCTTCACTGCTCTCCTGCTTTGAGATTTGAGACAATCAATATAGTAATGGGCAAAATAAATCATTCTTCATCCAAGTCTCCAATTTTTTCAAGTTTCTTTAGATTACAGTAGTAAAGATACAAGAAAAGTCAGCTTGAACTTTTCTTCTGTCCACTTTTCCTAAAACTTCATAGGCATTTATAAGTTTCTATGTCATCAGCACTGAGGGCAATTAAGAACCAGTTTCAGAAAGGAACACAGTTTTTCTTTATTAAAAAAAAAAAAAAAAAAATTAAGCTAGCATTGATGATACTTCAGAACTAATTCTGCGCCTGAGACCACAACTGCAAGTACAAAGGAATCCAAATAAGCTTACCCAAAATCAAGAACCTTAAACATTCACAGTGTTTTGGCAGAAATTGCCAGGACACTCACTATCAGTGGTAAGTATCCTTGGCAGATATCTCTAGCTGTAACACACTGAGTTTTAACTCTAAGTTCTCCGAGAGGGAACAAAGAAATTTTGAAGTTTCTTTGCTAGTTTACAAGACTATCATATGCCATTTTCTGAACAGAAAGAAGATTCCACAATTACCCCCATATCTGATTATTTCAGTAGATTTGCTTCAGAATCACACACACACAAAAAAAAAGATTAAAAATCAGACAATAGGGACTTCTAATGCCATCATATTACTGTTTTTAATTAAGCAAAGAACATGAAGTCAAAGAACATGCATGTCAAAGAACAAGCAGTGCTAGTGCCACTGAGCATATGTAATATTAACAGATTCTGTTAATGCAGTTCCAACTTTAGCCTTCCTCCCACATGCACAAACACACATTACCATGGTGATTTGCAAAATTTGCTGCCTGGGACTTCAGAACAGTACAGCATTTGAAATGCCCTCAGCATCTTTGAATAGATGCAAACACAAATTAAGTTACATTTAAAAAGACAGTAAGTCACAAATAGTTTGATAAAGTTGTTTGTACAGAAGAACTCTGACAAAAATATCTTAATATGATCTCAACCAGTAGAAACAAAGCAACAAAGCTTTCAGATCACACTTTCTGTCCTTGAAAGAAAAACAACAAAGTTTAAGAACTTGAAAAAAAGATGGCATATATACAGTATAAAAAGCCTAATCTAGAATCACCCATTACCTCTGTCAATATTTGAGTATGTATCTGTGGAAGTGTCATTTTTAGAACAACGCATTTTCTTTAATGGCATTCTTAACTGATGTACTATTTCACTAAAATATACACTTGTTTGGACTATCATAGGCCTGTGAGTTTCTCCCAAGTGGGATCATTCTTCATGCAGTTTCCTTTTATTAATTGCAATTTTCAACTGAAATAAATAATAATTTTTAAAATCTTAAGAAACAAGAATCATCTTACTGTGAATACATACATATCCTGACAACACAGAGAACAAAGGACTAGGAGCAGAGGTGACAACTGTGCACCAACCAAATAATAAACACGTTAAAAAACAAATCCACCACAACCTCCAGTATCTGTATTTTCCTGTCTATACACTGAAAATGCTCACACTTTGGTTTGTAAGCACCTCTGGATACAACTAACTGCAATTCTCCAGAAGAAATACAAAGAACAGGACTCCACCATAACTTCAACCTGCTGGTTGATGGCCAGTATCACCCTCGCAATGCATTCCTGCAGAGATACAGCTAACTTGCTGTGTAGACACGACTTTAATGAATTTAGGATCTCAATGAAAGCTTCACCACTAACTTAATCACAGCCAGGGCTTGACCTGCAACGCTTAGAGCTGAAAGGAGTCACCACTTCTGCTTACTTCCCAGGAATGGCCTGCGCTGAGTGAAAGCACCACTTAACAATTGTGCATGGAAAGTAAAGGCACCAGTGCTGGGATTTACAGCTTCTTCTAAAGAAAAAGCTTACAGGAGCTTGCATATGGTAGACCCTAGAAGACGGTCCATATGTTTCACAAGAGTGAAACTGACTGCACTGACATACTGCCCCTTCAAATTCACGTCAATGCAATCTCAAGTCCAGCTAACATTTCTGAAGAGTATCACAAGGCTTTGCCATTTACAAGACAGCTTAGAAGAAAACAAGGTACAATTATAAGTAACAGAGCTGAACACACCTAGATTTATCCTTCAAAAAAGTCCCTATTTCAACACTGAAATGAAGACTTGATTATGCAGCAAACTCTGGCTGTACCAGTGACATGTTCCCACTGTGAGCACATCACCTAAACATTTGTGCAAGATGAATTTTTGACAGGACAAAATCAATCAACCAAAAAGAAATAAAATAAAGGAATGCATCAGAGCCTAGTTTTGCATTAGCTCTGCAAATTATTCCTCACATACGCTTAAGGACAAAAAAGCCAAAACAAAACTGATGAGCAAGGAGTGTATGAAATACCAAAAACAACACAATTGGTGAAGACTACTCCCTGCTCCCTTCTTGCTCCCCTTAAAAATTAAATGTTATTTAAAACACACATTTTTAAGGCTTTCTTCCAGTCCACTGTATGCTGACTTTTTGAATATGTCAGCATCAAAGAAAATGGGTAAACTCCTGTTTCTGAAATACTTACACGTACTTTTGGCCGGGGGAAGCTGCTTCTACTGTATCTCAGAATCTGTTTATACAGTTCAAGTGAACAGGACTACTCAACTGGAAACTACATTCTCACACCAATTTTAATTTTTTTAAACTCTATCAAGGCAGAACAAACCTTATAAAACTCAGCTTATTAGAAAAGAACTTCAGTGCAAAAAGATCAGGGCAAGATACCATTCACTTGAAGGGCTAAGAGAAGAAATAGGTAGTTGAGCTCAAGCGAAAAATTGTTCTCAGGAAGCTTTAAAGGAGTAGGTGGAATTCCTTTAGCAACTGGTGTTTGATGCTGATAGCTGCATCATGTGGGGCCAATTAAAAGAGATGTTATCAGACAGCACAAGAATTATTGAATATGAGCTGTAAGATAAAAGCAACCAATAAATGTAACAAGACACTTTCTGCATATAATATTTCAGTATTATGTAGTGTGACTATTTTGACAAGGAAGCCAGCTGCAATTTAGAAAAGTCCTATTTTTGCACAAGATTTAAACAGTTGGTCTCCAAATTCAGTGGGTGAGTACAAGAAAAATGATTAAGGGTCCCATTCCAAAAATGAAGTATGGGAAAAGTATATCAAGCCCATATAAAACCAGTCCTTACGACAGAAAAGGTACTAAATTTAAGACAGAATTCACAAAACTCGGTCAAAAGGCAGACACTTTTTCTATGAGGACAATTGGGATTTTAACTGGGGATGCTTTGGTGACAACACACTTTCTGTTCTATGAAAAGAAAGTTTTCCTAAGGAAACATTTTTGAACTCTTTGTAATAACTGATAAAGTCCAAGGCACGTACAGTCAGAAAAAAACAGGCTGCGTTGCACAGCAATTTGTAAAAAAGTACAAGATACCAAAATACCCAGCGAACCATGATGCAGTCTGTAATCAGTTACTTGGTTCACGCACAGTTTTGCCCTTGGACTGTTTATATATTGATAAAACAAACAGCTCTCTCTTTTAGCCTAAATGGCTAGCAATAATTAAAACATTTCATCCCACTTGCCTAAAGTGCAACTCTAAGCACTCTAGCTGTTTAGCTCTGAAAAATTAGATCAGAGTGGTCATCTTCATGTGCAATACTCTCACAGATTACAAGCCCCACACTGTTCAGATCAAAGTTTCTCCTTTTCTATAAAGATGAACTGCAATTTCTCCTCCAGCACCTCTTCTCCAACACAGAGGCATTGGTTTATGCAGTGCAACGAACCTCATCACAGGCCAACTAACATATGGTGGGGAAAGGATTCAAACTCTGTCCAGTGAAAAACTGAGGTAACTGTTTTCTAGTAACTATGGTATCAGATCAGCGCTCAGGTAACTGCAACTCAATAGACCTCTGACATTACTAGATGTCAGCCTATAATATGATCCCTACTTTCAGCATCAGCCAAAGAAGTAAACCATTGAAAACAACTCACAGAGACCCATTTCAGTTGTTTGTTGAATATAGTTTAGCCATAACACAGAAGCAAGCTGAACAGCAGTTCCTAGCTCTTCAGGCAGTGCAATTATCTGCAGCTTGCTTTCTCCCATAGCAGCTCATGCACTACTGCACATGCAGACAGCAGGTACCATAGAATCATAGAATACGCTGAGCTGGAAGGGACCCCCCCCCAAGGATAACCAAGTCCAACTCTTAGCCCTGCACAGGACATCCCCAAGAGTAACGCCAGCAGTTCTCCCTACTACAGCTCACAACAAATGCTGTAAATCTGACTGGACAGAAAACTAAATAAATTAAAAGAGGAAGTTAATACATTTCAGTCATGTTTCCAGGAAGAAGCCTGCAAAACCTGCTGGCAACTGCACTGACACCTTATGTCCTCCTCCTTACACCTCCTTCCTAAGCCCTTCTGTTGATGTGATACTGACAAAGAATATGTAAGACTGCTTTGAAGTAGGTCTGCACTCCCTTAGCTTTGCCTTCTACATGGACAAGAGAGCTCCTCTTCCTCTTGGGAGTCAGGTGTAGCAGTCAGCAGGAACTACTGATCCTCTTGTGACTACCCTTGGTTTAGTAGTTTCATGTCACACATCCACTTCTATGCAGACACAAAACATTGAATTTGAAAAAGACCAAAGGAGTCCTCAGGCAGAGGTACCCATCTGTGTAATGGACATTGAGCCAAGATCCCCTTGTAGGACACTCACCAGCCTAATTTTCCTACATTCACTTTGTTACTAACAGGCAGCTTTCTCGCTGCTAAACTTCCTCTTCAATCTGCCCTTTATATGAGGTCCCTACTTAAACACGTTCAGTGCAGCTGTTTGATTGCTCTTACCCGCTTTCAGCTGCTTCAGCTTGCTTCTTCCTTGAATTCGTTGATTATTTCTTATCACTGCTAGTCATACAATAAAATGAGACACTAATCATGCAAGATAGGCTTGCTTCATCAAAATAACATGAAACCTTCAAGTGACTGTGAATACTCAAAAGCCTCTCTTCAGATCAACTGATGTTCTTAAAGAAAAAGGAATCCAATCCACCCATCTCAGGACCAGCATCTTTCAGAGCAGCATCCCTCCTCCCCCTTTCTCCTTCATTTTCCCTCCCAGGCTTGGTTACAGGAAGGAACACCATGTCGCTGCTTTTCTAGCACATCTACATCTAGTCTATTAAAAAAAATAAATTTATTTGTGCAGTCATCATATACACTTTGTTTCAGTACTTATTAACATAAAAGTAATACAGCAGCTATAATATTAAAATAACTCCTTCATGCTAACCCTGCTAAACATACTTTGAGTATTGATAAAATTGGACTGGAATACAGGCATTCATGTTTCAGCAGTCAATTCTCTGCAGTCCTTCAGCATATATAAGAAAGCAATTCTCTCACTTTTAAAGCATGACAACAATGACTAACATTTCCATGACACCCTAAGTTACTTTAAAACTCTTTATTCGCTATACAGGCCAATATTAAAATTAGGAGACACAAGATGACTAATATTAAACGGATAAGGCCATGACTAACAAATACATTTTAATGAATATGGCACAAGGAACAACACAGGCCACACTAGCCTTCATCCACTTTCTCTATCTACACACACACAGAGGTGCAGAACGAGAAACACACACCCAGGGGTAAGGCGGTGACCAAAGATAAGTGTTTACATACATTCACATAAGGCAACAGTCTATAATACTTGCAAGAATCATGTCTAGTAAAAACGTGTATCACTAATGAATTATATGATAAACTGCTATTCACTACCTCGACTCAGGCTGTCAAATGTAATCAAGAGATACAAATGAGTTACTGAAAATTAATCTGAATAGTCAAAGTATATCACTCAAAAGTGAAAACTGGTCACATGTGAATTCTATCCAAGCACTCACTGACATTGACCAGAACCCAACAGGTTTCTGTCCAGAGCTAACACAAATCATGACAGAGTATGCAAAACAGACTGGCACAAGATTTTTCTAAGCAATATGGTATGCTGAGTTTACATTAAATTTGTCAAGCTAAGCTCACTGAAAATGAAAGTAACAACAACAAAAAAACTCAACAGGAGCAGTATCTCCAGGGAGTGCTTCAACACCAGGGTTCTTTTTTTCCATCATTGAGTCATTTAATTTCACATTATGCTTCATGCCTAAAGGTAGCTCTATAAATCACATTAAGCAAAGCAAGTATCGCAGTGCTATTCCTAATAGTTTGAAAAAGAAATTCTTGAACTTCAAGAAACTGCCACATCAATGATCTATCACAGAATGAAATATGATTTCCTTGTCAGTGGTGTAAAGGAAAAAGTATTTTTCTAACAGTGCACTGTAATTCTAGCAAGGAGAAACTCCAGAGGCAAAAAAAGAAGCCCCTTCATGCCCTGCCGCAGGGTCAAAAGGTCTGGCAAAAGTATCTTAAGGGCTTGCTTGCTTGCTCAAGTTAATGGGTGTTACATGGACTCCTCCCCAGTGGACAATCAATTACAGCAACAACTGTTGATTAGCACTATTTCACCACCACAAGCCATTACTACTAAAAAGCAGGACAGTGTCAATTACACTTCTTGTTGGGGAAAGAGATTAAATGAGACATTTAATCCGTGTTTACTATAATACCTCCATGGCACATGATCTGAATTTTTGAAACCACTTTAGGGTTAATATTTTATCACTGCAATGAAAGCTCTGATATATAGGTAAAAAAAAGGCACAGTAAAATATTCAGAAAAAAGTTGGAACACGCAGTCTATTTCTCATCTCCTTCACCTGTTTCTAAATCAACTCAACTAATTTTTTTGACATGCTGGGATATTTGAAACATTTGTAACAATTTTTTCCCTATCATTATCAGCCACCATGCCCTGAATACTTCCCACAGACCAGCACACTGCATACTAAGCCACCAAAGAACTTCCAAAATCCTCATAAGGTCAGAATTACTAGCAGGCCTCAAGAGAAATTTATTTTGTCTGGTTATATGGCAGCATAAGTATATTGACAATTATTTTTTGGCAAAACAGGCTTTGAATAAAAGATAATTTAACTGTAACATTTCTGGGCGAGACACACATAACAATAGTTCCAGAGCTCTTTGTTCTTCTGGTGCACAAATGCCATATAATATTACATGGACTGCACGATTTAATTTCTAAGCTATACAACCCTGGCCTAGATATAGAGAAACTTCACCAGGAAGCGTCTTGAGCACTGAGTAACTGATACCCATTGGCAAAATCACTTTAGATGCCCAGACAGCTATATCCAGGTTCTGGCTTCTCACTCAAGCTAATGGGAGAACCCAAATTTAAAAGAGCAGTGATGCAGCTATGCATCACAACATGCGCAACAATGAAGTTTATGTATATACTAAATTTGTACAGTGAATTATCTCATTTCGTATTTGATCTGCTACTTATTTCATTAGTGGCCGTAGTCATTTGCTTGATGACCTCCTGCAATTTTATCTACAATAGTCCCTTCACCCTTCATAAAAACCCATTATTACAGCAGAAATTTAATATTTAATTACATCTTTCAAAAATTAATCTATATTTTAACATTTTAAGAAACAACTCAAATATATCTGTACCTTCAACGAGCTGCTATTAATCAGATCACCTAAGTAAAATAATTGACTAAGTATGCCTTATGAGTGAGGAAAAAACAGCATTTAGCCGTAGTTATTTCAGTCAAATATAGGGAAACACACTAGTATTACACGAATAGGTATTTCCTATACACTGATTTAAGCCGTAAGCCTTAAGAGTGTCAGCCCTGGAGAATTAAGTAAGACCCATCACCAAAACCACACCTAAAGCAAAAGCCTAAGGCATCCCTCTCTCCCAGATTTTCTTTACTTTTCTATTTTTTAACTACTTATTGCGGTCCAGGAGGGACATATATATGCAGTAAGCAACAGAAAAGTCTGCCCAGGATCTCAATTAAATCACTTCTCAAGTTTTTGTCTAGCAGACATGAAATAATCACTCCATTCATCAGTCCAAGTTCAGAAACAAAACTGAACACTTACAGTTTAATGCATATCCAGCTTCAGAGCTAAATGTCACAGGGCCTCACGTTCTCCTGGCCTGTGGAAGAGTTACAATCCTGGTAAGCGCACAGGGTCAAACACACGGAGCAGGTGCCTGAAAACCACAAGCCTGCCCCAGAAGACAAGCGCCACGTTTTAAATACCCGCTGCTAAACGCTAATTTCCCTCTCTGGATGCGCACTTAAGTCATCGCCGCTGTGCCCCAGCGCCCTCCCTCCCCTCCCGGGCGGCCTTACACCCTCCCGCGGCCCCGCTGGGCTCCCCACGGCGCTG
>VWZQ01010190.1:144961-197384 GCA_013397015.1 Myiagra hebetior | reverse complement strand
GGCTGCCGCTGCCCGTCAGCGCTATCGCTGTGCCGCCGCTCCTCCTCCGCCGCCGCCAGCGCCGCAGCGCTCCCTGCCCGCCCCGCTCCGCTCCGCTGCGGCCGCCCGCGGCTTCCTGCGCACCGCAGGGGCACCCCCGCGCTGACCGACCCCCGCCAAAATGTGCTGGCATCGCCGCCGCCTTGAGGAGGAGCGGAAAGCAGGTCACGAAAGCTGGTGTGCTTGTGGTCGGACAAGGAAATGAGGAGGGGGATTGTCTTCTCACCCCCAGCTGTTGACAGCAGCAAGCCCACTTCGAGGGTCGGTAAAATTTCTGCGTCCTACACCCTCGTAGCCCCGGCAGCAACTTCGGTTGCTAACAGAGACGTGATGATCCATCGTGGGTCCTTCACACCTGTAGCTGGTTTACAGCTTCAAAATGGATAGGGTGCGACTCTCTCGAAGAGAGCTATTTCCGCTCCATTCCAACAGGTCATATATTGTCTTTCAAAAATAGGAAATAAGGGAAAAATGCTCAAGGTGGCAAGCCTGACTCAAATATGAAACACGATGAACATGCAATATCAGGTGTTCCTTGCTGGCTGCAGAAGTATGGCTGGCAGCTATACTCAGTGACACTGTGGTGCCGTCAAGCCATGGTTCTTCACGGAAAGACTTAGGTTGCTGTGCCACCTTTGCATGACTTTTCCTGGTTTTGCACATCATTCATGGTCTGATGGCATGAGTTAAAATGAAAAATGTGGCATGCAATACAGTTTTTGACTGTCAACGTATTTGTGGTTTATGATTTTTCTAGACTGTGTTTTTACAATTTTGGATATTTTTCTAAGAGGGTTTTGTTTGTGTCCACCAATAGACCTATGTCTAATTTGTCTTCAGAAGGACACAGTGCGAGAAGCACCTGCATCAGGCATGCCCTGACACTGATCTTCCCTTGAAGAGCCACTCGCTGAAAACCAGTTTCAGCTCAGTGGCCTGCTGATGGTGCTTCTGCTGTGTGTGTTTAGATGATGAACAACCTTATTTAGACCCGTAGAATCGTCGAGGTTGGAAGAGACCTCTGAGATCGTCAAGTCCAACCATCAAGCCAGCGCTACCACTGTAACCCCTAAACCACTAGCCCTCATCAACCAGCACCAAATCCAAATGCTTAAACACCTTCAGAGATGGTGACTCCACCACCTCCCAGGACCTCTTCCCATGCCTGATCACCCTAACAGTGAAAAAAAATTTTCTAATATCTAATCTGATTCTGCTGTCTCAACTGAAGGCCATTTTCTCCGATCGTCTCACTGCAGGCACAGTAGAAGAGATCAACACCCACCTCACTACAGCTTCCTCTCAGGGAGTTGTAAAGTGATGAGGTTCCCTCTGAGCCTTGTCTTCTCAAGACTAAACAAACCCAGCTACCTCAGCAACTCATAAGATATGTTTTCTAGACCCTTCATGAGCCTTGTTGCCCTTCGCTGCAGCACCTCAAAGGCAAACCTTAGTTTGCCATTTGCTCCAGCACCTCACTGTCCTTTTTAAAGAGAGTGGCCCAGAACAGACTCAAGGTGCGGACTCAGCAATTCCAAGTACAGGAGGATGATCACTTCCCTTGTCCTGCTGGCCACACTATTCTTAGTTGAGGCCTGGGCNCACATTGTGGGTCATTTTAGTTCATGGGATTTAACCTTTTAAGGATAAGCTGTTCTAGTTTGGAAGCAAGGGTTCTCTTTATCTCTGGAAGCAAGGGTCTTCTCTCTCTGTTCGAATTCCTCACTAGGTTACAGCTTTTCAGCATCCACCTACTCCAGCGTGATCACTTTTCTTCATGGGCTGCGCGTGGACCTCTGCATCCCCCCCCAGGCACTTCATGAATTACAGGGAAACAATTTGTGGTATTATAGTCCTCACTACGGGCAGAAGAATCTCAGCTCTGACACCCAAAGCATTTCCTCCCCCTCCATCCTTTGCACTGACCTCAGTGCTGCCATGTTGGCTCTTCTCATGTGTCCTCATTTTTTCTTCTTCTCCAACTTGGAAGGAAATTGTTGTCCATGCGTATTATTGTTCTCAAGATCTATCAATTGAAAAGCTCTTACAAAACTTCTACAATGCCAAGAGGTTGATCCTGCCCAGGCTCCACATCGAGGAACTGCTCACCATGTTTTCGTCACTGGCCGTGTGGTCCCTGCTGGCACTGCAAGGGCAGCCCCAGTCTCGGGAGAGCCCCAGCAGCCGCCTCACCACCCCTCGGGAGAAGAAATAGAACTTCCCACGGTTTTTCCTTTCTTAAGTACATCATCACAAAGGTGTTACCAACTTCTCTGGTTGGGCTAGTAACCTGCTCATTGTCAGAGCCTTCAGCAATTGTCTCTGTGCTGGACACAGTAGAAGTTTCAAGCAGCTTTTCTCCCACCCACCAAAAACCAGCCTGTGTGAAACCAACACAATCACGCTGAGCTGGCTCTCAATGAGCGCCTTCAAGTCCATTTTTATTGAGTAGCTCTCTCCCCCAGCCTGTAGAGCTGCCTGCGTTTGCTGAGACCCAAGTGCAGGACCCAGCACTTTGCCTTATTTCATACCTTCAAAGAACAGCTGCAACTGTTGTTTCCATTCTGCTGAAGATTCTCATTACTGTTCACGGATTTTACTTCACAAGAATCCTGTGATGTAGAGAAACTATTATTATCCCTGCTTTCAAGATGAGAAGTTGAAGCATAAAGAGGCAGTATACCTTGCCTCAGGTCATATATATATAGTATGTGGTAAAACCAGAAACTTTAATTCAGAGTTTGGGTGCAGATCCAGTTAGTCTAAAACCACAAGTTCATTTTCTTTCTCAAGCTCTGTTTCTCAGGACTCCACTCCTGAAAAAGTATTGTGAGAAGGAGCAAAGCAATGTTGAAAAAGACATGCCAAAAGAAATTGTATTGAACTTGCACAGAAAATAACATGTACTTACATGGAAATGTTGAGAGTAAGCATATTTACGCATAAAAAATCAGCAGAAGTATTCTGGTTTCGTAAGCATATGAACCAAAAAGGGGAACACCATGCAAAGCGTTGTTTCAATATTGTACATTTAAGATATGTGATGTAAGAACTTCCAGTTTTTATTGGTTACATTTCATGCAGGAGCAGGTGAATTGCAGAAACATTATAAAAATCTTTGGCCAAAGCTGCTAACATGGTAATGATAGCCTGAAGCACTGTCCATATTAGTAGTACCATTATATTCTGAAGAGTTGTGGCATTTTCATCAATGCACTGTTGTAACACCCAGTTGTCAACTGTTCCCCACGGCAATTCCCCTCAAGGAACAAAGATGTGTCAAGAGCACCCACAGTCATCTGTGTTAGATGCTTCTGGTACAACTTCAGAGTTTTAGGCCTCTCCACCATCATGAGTCTCAACAGACAGTAGTGTGCCCAAAGTCACATTGTGTAGCCAGCAGCAAAATCCTGTAAGAAGCCGACCTCTTCAAAGTGGTCTAGCAGCAGAGTCGGAAGATTGATCTGCATTGCAGAAGCGTATGCCAAATTCTTGTCAGAGGACAGTCACGTGCCAGGCTTCTTCTGGCAGCAGGGGTACGTATTCAGCTGCCATTGTTACTAGCGAAGTACTAATCATGTTGTGTGTGAGAACAAACTGTGTATAGAAGCAGCCGTGCTTGCAAATAAACTCAATTAAGCCTTCCAAAGATTGAACTGTGTTGGACAAACATGCTCTGACCAACAGTTTTTCTTCTACTTTATTACGGTTAGTTCCTCAGAAGTGTAGTCATGGTGCCTTTACTAATTTCCAAGTATCTCTCTTATGTCCTTCTGGCTAAATACTGACAATTTTCTCAATTTCTTTCTTCAGTAGACAGTCCTGCCTGTATTACTGACTGCTTTTACTAATTACTTATGCCATATCTGTAGTAGAATAGGGACAAAACGAACGGAAGATTTCGCGATGTGACGGAAAGCAGAAAGCAGCAAGCAGCATGGAACCTTCCTCCCCTTCATTCCACTGTGATAAGAATTACTCTAAACAATACAGCCCTTCATAACCCCAGTAGTTTTCCACCCCTTACTAACTTTTACCATCCCATCGCCCCCCCTCCTGACGTAGAGAAACCCCCTCGACTATATAACCCCACAAGACAAGTTAATAAACGCCATATTGACCATCTACCATATTGGTGCTGTGCGTGTATGGCCCGAGCAGCTCGGGGCTGAGGCCGAGCTACCGTGCTGGATTCTTGAACCAGGTCGCCATTGCCTCACGTATCAAGAGGCTTCACATATCCAAAGATAAGCAAGAACTTTATCTTTCAAAAACCTCTTCCTCTCCTGCTGTCCTCAGGGCCTCATGCGAAAGAATGAAAGAAATGGTCAGGCAGAAATAACTCAATATTTATATGAACCTTTCATGGTAAATGACATTCTTCCCACTGTGTGGTCTTGAATGTTTGCTAGTTAACATACCAAACACAACAGACAGACAAATCTATCATTACTGGGATTGATGGTGTCTGTGAAAAAAGAAAAGATTGATTTCAAAAGGGTAAAATTAGCTTATAATTCCAAATTTAACAGTGTGTTGTTCGCTTTTCTTGAATGACCAGTAAAATGCACATGCTATTTGTGACTAAATACTAGCATATTTAGTATTAGATGTAACACTCACCAACACCATGGGATTCCCCTATTTCTGGTGTAGCCATACAGAAGTCAGTGAAGGGTGTACCAGCAATTAGAAGTGGTCAAGACAGCTACTCAGTGAGTTGCATTATTGCCTCTTGGCCATACCTGCATTCCTTACCTGTGGCAACTGTCTACCTTCATACCTTCATGAGGAATTTTTTCATGGAAAGGTTTGTTAAACATTGGAGTGTACTGTCAGGGAGATGGTAGAGTCACCATCCCTGGAAATGTTCAGGAGACAACTGGGAGTGGCACTTAGTGCCATGGTCTAGTTGACAAGGTGGTGATCAGTCAAAGTTGGACTCGATGATCTTGGAGGTCTTTTCCAAACAAAATGATTGGTGATTCTGTGATTCGTGATGGCAGCCTAGGCAAACATGAATTGTTTTGCAGTTGCCAGAGCCAAGGAACCAGGAATAGGGTCCATTAATGTGGCTCAGCTAACAAGAGGCAATGTGTTATGCTCTGATTGTTCAGTCGATTGCAAGGGTCTGTTCATGGCCAATGCAGAAGGAGAGTCCAATCATAGCTGCCAGTTTTAAGGGGAGGTCAGCCCAGTGAATGGAGGTGGTGGGGGTGGAGCAGAAAGGCTCACTTCTTGTTTGTCTCCTTTTAGGGTGAAAGAGGAAGCTGCTGGGGATATTCACTTTCCACTGTTTCCTCTAATTGGTTCTTCTCTGTGAATAAGCCAAGGTAAGGAAAAAAAATGTGGGGTTTTTTTTTCCAGAAGATGCAGAAGTTTCATCTGGAAGTCCCAACAAACTCTCTGAATTTGTATGCATTTTGCATACAAATCCCTGTATGTGGTTTGACAACTGCCTGTGTGGAAGATGATGCACCATGCATGCTCCCTTAAGGCTTTCTAGTAGTATATGTCTTTTTCTGAATTAGATCCAGAGGCCTGAAACACAAGCTGAGGTGCTCTTTCACCAAGTAGCGTAAGGCAGATTTACCACTCACCAAAAAATTCTGGGGAGAATGGAAAAGAATATGTGTCCTCTTGACTCAGTAACTTCTCATTCAACATGTAAAGACCTGAACTTGGCAAAGTGGCTCAGAGCTTTTCTGCATAATAAAACAAAGATTGTTAAACAAAAGAAACTCACCAAGTGAAAATCCAATGAGATTTTCTCAGATAATAGTACTGTTTCTATCAGAAAGGAACTTTGCTAAGTAGCTGCAGTGATATGGTTGCTTCATTGTGAGCCTGCTGCAATGAAATATCTGCATACCTTCATTCATTGTCCTTTTTTTCTGACAGAAATGAAGCTCCACAAACAGTAGCATTTTTTACACTTGCAAGAACCCTGGTGGTAATTAGGTTTCTAGTGTATTTTCTGTAACTTCCTTTGGTTTTTATTCTGGCTTTGGAAATGCATAATTATTTAGCATGCATCTTCGTTTCCTCTCTCACCCTCTGGCTGTCTGGTCTGTTTAGGTTGCATATTTCTGTGATGTTTGTGCTATGTTTGCACATTGCCCAGTATTAAGCAACTCCCAATTTGTTTGGCTTCTCTACTTGCTATTGTGATACAAATTATAAATAATTCCACACTTTTAAAAATCATTATTTTTTCAGAAGCTCTAGGGATTAACTTTGGTTTCCTGTTTATGAAAATACAGTTTTACTGGTTTTGCCAGAGACTAGGGACGTTCCATTAGGCACAGTAAAAAGCAGGCTTTGCATTTTACAGGCTTTGCAACATGTTACCATGAAAACAGGTAGAATGGTCTGGGAAGGGGAGGAAACACTCTGGAATCCTTTGTGACATCTAATTTTTCTTACTGTTGCTTTTAATATTCCTAGTGCCTTGCTAATGGCACAGAGAGTTTTACAGACATCTCATTAGTGCTGCTAGCTAGGTTCAAGTATTTTTCTAGGAAGCTTTTATCTGTCTGGGAAAAAGTCCTCTGACTTTTTAGCATCCAGACAGCAGTTTTTGAAAGCTGACATGGGTTTAGTTCTTTGAGGTAATTCTCCTACTACATTTTTTTTTCTTTTTTTTAATTGCCATTTCCACTAAAGATTTCTACTTCAAAGATTTATACTTGTTTGGTTTTTTTTTTAATGCAACTGCATCAGCCCTGTTCTGAACTGCAAACCAGGTGTACTCACATCCTAATTGCTATTAAGCTGCCTGTCCTTGCAATAGAGCCAACTCAGTGTAACTGAGGATTAATGACAAGTTGGTAGGCCATCATCTAATAACAGTATAAATCTCCACTGATTTTTCTTACTTTAAGCTGTTCAAACCCATTTTTCCCCATCACCAAAATGAAAGGAACATGAAAAGGCATTCCCTATACATTCAGAATAATTCTATTTCTGACTTTTGAAAAATAAAATAGGATGGTGTATCTAGTATCAGGGGTATTTTGTGCTTCTAAGGCGAATTCTTCATATCCATTAAAGGCTCCCTGGTTCCTAAACACAAGGATGTATCTCAGTCTGATCCTGACCTTAAAACTTAAATGACTTAGGGGAAGACATACCACTGTCTTCAGTGAGACCAGTTTTTTCACCTTGTAAAAAATTTCAGGTCCTAACAGAGAGCTGTGTGTTTTTGGGTACTCTTTCTTTATACCAGGGGCTTTCATGTTCAGTTCCACCATATAAAAAACAGTGTTAGCTCCTCCTTTGATTTTTTTCATCCTACAATGTTTACTCTAGCTAGTTAAATTCAGTTATTTAATTTTAGGCAAGTGAACAGAATCTTACTCAGCTAATGGATAGGTAACCTAAAAATGATAGGTTAACTCTAAAAGCCTTCTTGCAGTAGTATTTGCTGTGCCATCAATCACTCCATTAAAATGCCTTCCTGGTTTATGTAACTGGCAGTAAGTTGCATCAGCTCATACACTGTTGGTATTTTTGATCTCTTGACAACCTGCTAGTTTAATTTGGAATTGTTTTCAGTTCTAGGCCACCACAAATTGACAATCTTTGTTTTGAACAGGTTATTCATATTCATGAGAAGAAAATAACTGCCCTCAGCATTTGAACAGTGACTGTGGGCCTGAAGCATAGGCTTTGAACTTTGCAACTGGGATGTCAGACAGTGATGAGTATAGGGGTTTATTTTGTGTCCATAGTACTGGTCAAAAGAGGTGGGGCTCACAACTAGTTGATGGGCTTGGAAAACCATGCTGAGTTTTTCCTAGAACAAGAATCCCACTAACTACTAGCACAGCTAGGAGTCTTTCAGAAAACTCTCACATCAAGCCAGAGGCAGAATATATAAGAAGTCACCTCAAAAATTAAATTCAGCTGCGATTCACACCCCAGAAAATGTGTGTGTGAGGTTACAGAGGTTTTTTATCACCTTGCCATCAGCCTCACTGATTCATTCTTGGGGAAGGTGCAGTTTTGCACGTCCAGCTGCAATGCCAGACAGAGAGAATTTGTCACAACAGGGCATAGGTGTCTGCACAGGCCTGCACCCAAACATCTGCCTTTTCATTCCTGAACCAAACAAGCCCACTGATGTAGCAAATAACATTGACAATGGTGTAGGAGAATGTTTTCCTGAGGTTGAAATGGATGTTAGCATCCATTCTGAATGCTATTCAGATTTGCAAAGGGAAATCTCAGTCTGTGCCAAAACTACAAAAGAAGACAAATGTATGCATGTAGGTTGAAATACAACTGTCAATAACAGAACAGGAACAGAAGAGTTCCATGAATTCTGTAACCCATATATTCTAGTTTCTTAGATTTTCTGTCCTGCAATTGATTCCCTGGTGTGTGGCAAAAAGTCAAATGACTAGAATATTTCTTGCAGAGGAGATATTCAGGAAGTCCCTAGTGTGTAATTTCTCCAGAGCCTAATAAAGGGAAATGATATTCTGGTGTTTTCCATCTCCTGGACAGTGTTTCTCTTATCTCTTGGGTTACCTCTTTTACTCAGGCTTATAGAGTCTACAAATCTGGGACTTTACCTTTTTGTGATAAACACACAGGCACAGTATGTACAATTTGAACTAAGGTAAGAAGAGCCTTACTTATGCAGACACAAAAAACCCCTTGAAAAAACCCCAAAAATGTAAGCTCTAGCACAAAACTGAGAAAGAGAGCAAATAGAATAAGAGGAAAATAGCTGTAGAGAAATCTCATATTTTCACATTTATGGATTTGGGAGAATTGGCCTAGAAAATGGGTATACCCAACTACCCAATTGAAATGATGAAAATCACACCTGCCATAGGCAGCCAGAATACATTTTTTCCTGCTTTATGCCTCTAGCAATATATAGTGGCAATAAAATCTGCCATCTAATCCCACTGTAATCCAAATATTCTCTTAAACTCTATTTCCTCTCTGTGTTGAGTGACTGCCTTTTCTCCGCTATGGCAAAAAAGTTAAGAAAGCAGCTTTAATCAAATATTTTCTTTCCCTTTGCCAGTCTATGGTTAATTTATTTCCTTTTCTTAGAAAACCGTGCAAAACATGGGAAGCGTTCCTCAGATGTAACTTCTGAGCAACATTTCTGTCTAACATATCGGAGCATCATGATATTTAACCTGAATTAAATACAATCTTACCATATTGAAAAACAAAACTAAATACAAATGTATTTCTGAACTAAGGGGATTTACTGCCTTGAAAATTGTGCTGGAAAAAAATGGTCAGCTGTTTGAATTATCTTGGTAAGTTGCAAACTAAAAGATAATCAATTATGCCTTCCTGAGAAGTGTCAGAAGAAGCAGGATTCAGGGATATGAGCACTCAGTGGAAGCAGTTTGCTGCTGTGCCTTCAGGGTTATAGCTGGCAGCCAACAGCAGGTGCAGTGCAGTAGATTGGTACTGGTGTAATGAGGTGAGATGACCAAAGCGTCCTTCCTACTGCAGTGGTATTTGTATCAGGTGTTCATTCCGTGAGATGAGACTTTAAATACATTTTATTACGATAAACACTATAAATAGCACAAAAGTTGTTTTAACTGACATTTCTTGCTCTCTGTTGTATTGCAAGTATTCCTGGAACCTCCTTTTTTTGTGGGACATCAACTCTAGAACAGCAGGAGTGCTGAGAAACATCTTCCCTTCAAATGACTCAGAGAAATCTTGGAACATTCAGAATTCACAGATTGTCGCACACGAGTCTTACCTCCATCTTGTTCTGGAACAGTTTAGAGAAAATATTTGAGGTGAAAGTAATGAAACAACCACCCTAACTCATACAATTAAGTTTCTGTGAAAAAAAGACGAAGGAATGCACACCTGATTTTCCCCTCTAAATAGAAGCATTCAGCTCCTGCTAATTAGCAATTTGAGTAGAGCTTGGTGGACTCAGAGTAATTGCAAAGAAAGAACAGGCACTGCACGATAAGACTCTGTGAACAAACTTAAAAACAACCTGTGCTTCAAATGTAAAGGTAATTCAGGTTCCAAATCAGATCTGGGTGGTGCTCCAGATATTGAACTCCCACTGAAATTTACAGCAACTTCAGGAACATCTCTTATTAAAAAGCAATAGAATTTTTATTGTGTCTGAGTAGATTTCAGCTATTCATTACAGTGCAGTTCGTTCTGTAAACAAAGCACACTACTGTATGACTACCAGTCAGGTGTTCTACCAGACTAGGTTCAGCAGTTTAACAGGCTACCCTTTTATAAATAGTACAAATAATACTTTTTTGACATCCCAAAAATAGTCTGAGCAAACTTTTGGTGAATTGTGTTCCAGTTTAAAAATCCCCAACAAAGAGACTATTTACAGTCTGCATAAGAAACCAAAACCAAACAAAAATAAAGTTAAGTAAGAAGAGTTGTAATGAGAGCGTGCAGGACAGCAGCAGGGAACAACTATATAAAATATCCCACTCATTTATGTATTTAGGAAAATATTCCAAGGATTTCTATGCTGACTATGTGACTAAAACTGCAAAAGGTCTTTTCTTTGAACAACCCATAGCTGAGCTGTACATGGCTAAATAGGACTGTGTCCTATTTATCTACATCTAAATAGGACTGTGTCCTGGAGGATATAAGGATGTGTAATTTGGAAAGTCAGTATGTACTCTGGTGCTTTGTCTCCACCACGTGATTGCTTCCTTTTTTTTCTGTATCTCTAGCTCTGCTGGAGATAATAGAGATAAGAGAGTTCCAAGAGAACTTGGAAGCAAGTTAACCACCACTAGCTTCACCAAGGGTATTGCAGCCTACCCGTGTGACAGAACAAGAACGAGCTGTGACATCCTCCTTGATAACGTACCACATTGCCCTGTCCAGGAGCAAGGAATTCAAAACATCAAAGAGTATCACACAGGCTGTTTTGTGCTTTATTGGGTAGAAGAGGGTGTGTAGGACACGAAAAGCAAAGGGAGTTGTGGGAGTAGGACTGGGAATGATGTTGTGCTTCATAACTCCTCCACCCCAGTGTTTACAGTTTTGTCAGCATCTGGTTATATATTGTAGTTTGATTTTAAGGCCCTGTCCCCATGGCACTTGAAGTGCTGATAGCCAGATCTGTGTTTAAACCACAATCTTACTGGAAAATAGTTAGCCCAATTTACCCATGCCATGTGGGATCATGTTTAAAAACTATTTAAATCCTCTCAAGCACTAAGCTTTTGTTTAAAGGTATTTTTTAACCTGCATGCTGCCAGAGCTAGAGTAACTTCAGTAATGTGGAAAACAAGTGGGAACAACAGCAAAGACATGCTGCTGGCAACCAGTGCTGCTCAAACCTGTTCTACATAGCTGCTGGAGCTTTCCCTGTAATGTTACACCAGCAGATTCACACCACTCAGAAAAGGTTGGAATTTTTTCACAAAAAAATTTCTAACCTCTAGCAAAAGTTTACAGATTGATATTGCAAGATGCTTTATACAATATTTGTAAGGGCAAACCAAGTTTAATATCTAGGCACATGTTAATGGGAATTTAAACAAAAACAGTGTACTAACTAATTTGGGTTACAGGACAGATTTGGAGGGCTCTTCCAAGTTTTTTCCCCCAACCCATCCTAGATTTGGAAAATAATGTGATATTTCCTGGGAAATGAAATTCTTCATCTATCTCCCCTGCCCACTTTCTCAAGAATGCAGATGTACTTATGATGACATAATGTGACGAAATAAAAGGAAATAAATAGTAATGGAAGGATATGTGCTAAAGGCCTATTTCTGTTCCCAGTGAAATCAATTTAACAATTCCCGTTGACTTCAGTGGGAACTGGGCTAAGCTTAGTTAGTTTTAAAGGAACTTTAATAGCAGAATAGTTGTCTATCTTGGGCAAAAAGAGAATGGAGGGCTTTCAAAGTATCAAATTAGAGACATGGGGTTGTGTTCTGTTTATTATGCCTTGACAATCTGGTGTGGGAACAGAATAACTCAATATGCTCTGGTCTTCCTTATCAAATTTCATACTGCCACTTCTCCCAAATGATACTTAAAAAGAATACAAACATACACACACAGACACACAACCTGAAACCCTTCTCTTGAAGCTATAAAATTCCTCCCTTCCTTCCCAAAACTACCTCTGCATCATAGTTCTTTCACACGGGCAAATTTATAACCCAGGAACAGGACAGATTCAGTTTCAGAAAATGCCTCATCTGTGCTGAGAATTTCATGTTTACCTGTCACTATCAATTCATGCATTTCAGTATATATTACTAATTTTGTTCTGACTGTCTTTCCGGTGCCTCAGTCTAGGTGTGCACACTTATGCCAGGATATAGTTGAGAGGCAGATGCCAGGATAGAGTTGGGGGACAGGCAGGGATGTGGGAACACCCTGCACCTGCCTCTTGTTCCTGGCTGTACCTTGGTTGTTATGCAAAGCTAAGCAGGACTAGCAGCCTATTGGGGATGTGCAATGTGCTCCAGCAGGTCCTTTGTTCAGCATGTTGGTGGTCCAGAATGTGGGATGGCCACGAAGTGCCCTTACCCCACAGTAAAGACACAGTCTATTTGTCCCATACTAATGTTAGAAAAACTCAGATATGTCAAGTTTCTGTTCAAATTTTGTAACTACTGATGTGTATGTGTCTGAACCAGTTTCTCTGTCTTTTCTCTCCATTTAGAGTTCACCCATATATGACCCCTGCATATACAATTTTTACTAGCACAACAAATGACCTACAGAAGCAGGAAATGACTATGTCTTCATTCATTTCCCAAGGTGGTCAACTGCTTTGAAAACAGGGAGCAGAAACATGTGGAAAATGCAATGAAAACTCAGGATGTTTAATATGATTGCTTCTGGTTTTGGTTTACCTTGAACCAACATCCAAACCCTCATTATGTCATATTTAAAATCAAAACAAGAAAGTTCTCACATATCTCGAAATCACAGAATGACATAGAATCAGCCAGGTTGGAAGAGACCTCTGAGATCAGCGAGGCCAACCCATGACCAAACACCACCCTGTCAACCAGACCATGGCACTAAGTGCCATATCCAGTATTAAACACCTCCAGGGACTGTGACTCTACCACCTCCCTGGGCAGCCTAAACATTCCAATGTCTAATTACTCTTTCTGTGAAGGTACCCTTCCTGAAGTCCAACCTAAACCTCCTCTGACACAACTTAAGATTGTGTCCTCTTCTCGTGTTCTAGTTGCCTGGGAGAAGAGGCCAACCCTCACCTTGCTACAACCTCCTTTCCTGTTGTAGAGGGCAGTAAACAGGTCCTGCTTTGAGCAGCTCAATTCTTTTCTAATTGTCTCTTTTGCTTATAATATTTTTTTCTTTCAAGTACTGTGGATTCAGAAATTTCCTATTAATTCATACCAGCATTGGTCTTCCAAGACTTCTAAATTGTGTGTAGTGAAAACCCTGGGTCATCTGCATTGAGTGTTTTGCTCTACTGCACTGCTTCTGCTGCACCATGCTACTTGCTCATGTGGAAATTCTGTCTCTGACCTATTTCAGATTTAGAGTCAACACATCACATAGCAGACTTTAGCAAACCATGATCAGAACTTGGCCAGAATGTGTTAGGCTTTCTGTCTCTTCTAAACAGCCCTGACATAATGCGTATCCTATTATAATGCCTAAGTATGGATTTACATATGTAACTTTGTCATCAAAGTTTTAAAGTGACTTCCAATCTCTCCCAGAACTCAGGACCATTGCCTTCCCAGCTTATACTCAGGACATCTTTACAATCCCACCCAGACAGGATATTTATCTTCTTTCTATTTTCATGTTTGAAAAAGACAGCTCGTGCTGGATCCTTATTTGTCAGTACAGAAATGAAAACCACATTTACATATATTGTTTAAGTTTCAGATGAACCTATTATGACATAGAGATCTCAAAATATAGTAGAGAGCCCTAAAAACTGACCTAGGCCACCTGAATTCAGTGATGTACAATAAAAGATGTAAATTGAACAGCTGTGCATAGAATATTTCACTTCAATATTGCTCAGAAATGTTAGACCGTCAGGCCCTGGCCATACAAGGACTGTTTGATTGTTGTATTTATATTCTCTACAGAGAATTAGTAAATATTTAGATCAAATCCACGTGCATGCATCTATGGTTGACAGAGAGAAAGAACCATTTCCATGAGGCTTCAGCAACTCCAAACTCCTGTGAGGGTATAAAAAATAAACTGAGTCAGTGGTATGTACTAGCAGGAGCACATTTGCAAATAACAGTGTATGAATATAAAGGAATCATAAAAATAACCTTTTAAAACTGCATGTAACAGAGTGGTTCATTAAAAACATCCCCATTGTTCTTCTTTATTCCCTTTTGTATCAGTGGTTCAGTTGCAATTCATATTGTATTTTTGAGTCATTGCCAATGCTGCTATCTGGAGAGAAACAACTGAAGCAACTTTAGTGATTGCTGTCTTTATATAGTCACAATATGCCAATACTGCAAGACTGCTAATTCTGTAAGCTGACTTTTTCTCATTTTATGCTTCTATTATCCCGGATAAAATAACTACTGCAGAAAATGTTGTGAATAGCTCTGTAATGTCTCCTCAGGCTGGCAGCAATGTGATACAGAAAGCTGTGTTCTTAGCTGCTGCTTCTCCTACACATCTTTCCCAGTTGTCACTTCACTCTGCTGTCAGTGGTGAAGTGGGTTTGCAATTGCCAACAGTTATAAATCTCCTGCAGCAACGCTAAAAGTGAAAGAAAGAGAGCTACTGACAGGGATGAATGAAAGTACCTGTGGAAGAAGGACCCTTTCCTCAGCATCCTCTTCAGCAAGGGAATAGTCTCCTTGGCTTATGCTTTTGACTGGGCTTGACTGAATGAACATCCATTCTTTGATGATGCAAAGGGTCTCCATATCTGTTAACCAGAGAACAAGAATAAAACCCAAACCCCCTACCTTGCTTGAAACACACGTTGTAGTGAACAGACAAAATGCAATGCAAGCAATCTTCTGTGATTCAAGCCTGCAAACAAACTCAGAAAGATGGTATAGTACATTGTTTGTTTTTGGATCTCAGGAGGTATTTGTAGGATTTAGCTTCCCCTTTAAGTTTTTCCCTGAAAATATAATTGCAATAACTCTAATACATTTCTAAGGCCTTAGCCTTTCACATATCCATGTCAAACTTCATACAGACAAGTTGTCTCATTCATTTAAAGTGCTAAGCCACTCGTGTCTGACACTGCCTGTCACAGTGCTTGAGCTTTGTGCTGCTTGCACTCACCATGTGCCTGTTCTGAAGGGAGTGCAAGTAGCCCAGCAATTAAATGCTGCCTACATGACCTCCAGAAGCTGCAATTTCCTACATCTCCAGAAGCTGCAATTTCACCCAACAGATTTCCTGTGGATAACTCTAGAGTGGCAATCTGCCTCACAAGTTAAAAAGGCATATTCTTCTTCTTTATCTCCTGGTATGGGAATACTTGGATTGCCTTCAGTAAGACTGTTCACAAATTTGAATGCAGATTGAACTCCTGCTGCATAGAGAAGAAAATACAAAATGCTAATACTGGTCTATGCTATTCCACTTCTCTGTCTGATAGAAGAATTCAGATTAAGAGTTTAGGGCTTTATTGTTGTTTAAAACTTCAGCATGAGGAGAAAGTTAATTGTGGCTCAGAGGAGTAGCATTCAGTCAATTCAGAGTTGAGCTGGTGAACTTGAGAGGAGGCTCAGTATGTTGCATATGTTTTAAGTCTTAAAATGTCTTGTTACTAGCCAGAAGCTTTTATTATGCAAAGAAATACTTTTCCTGCCTCATGCAATCTGACGTACTTTATTAAAACTCTAAGTTTAACAAAGCTATTTTTATTTTCAGGAAGTCATAGTTTATATGATTTAAAACATGAATACATGGAAGACAGCTCTGGGGAAACTAAGCCCATATCTGGAAATGCAGCAAAAGATCACTTGTGCCAGTTTTTTAATTTAACAAATTCTGTTTGCAGAAGCCAGAACTAGTAGTGTTTATGCTTCCAATTTACTCAGCTAAGTGGTCCTCTCAGCATTAAACATCCTCCTCTGTTTTATTAATGATCTTAGACTTGACTTGTTCTCATAATTTATCATTTCTTATAGTTCTCCTTTCCTGTAACTGGAATTAAGTATCTCTGTTATACAAAAAAGCAGGTGTGAATAATGAGATGCCTTCCAAAGAGTGTCACTTTGATCAAGGTCATGAGATTTAGTCTCCTTGAAATACTCTCAACTCTGCCACCAACTTTATCTAAGACCTTTAATAAACCACTTAACCTCTCCACATCTGTTACTCCACCTGTCAAATGAGAATGGCAATACTTTCCAAGCTTGCCAGCTACATTTTGCAATGAAAATACCTTTGCAACTCATGAGAATAGAATGTCTCTCAAGAGCCAGGTGTTACTGCCCAGCCTTGATGGCGTCAGCACAGTATGAGGGACGGGGCATGACCCTGGTGTGACCTGGGGGTTTGTGCAGCTGGCTGACCACAGCTACTTAGCAGGTAGATACTAGTGGAGACCTACAATTACTTTATTGCAGAATTTACTTCCTTGGTTTGTAGATCTGGAGGTTATTTTACAACTAATTTTGATAGCAGATGTCATATACTAATCTGGCAGAGAATAGTTTAGAAACCCCAAAGTAAAAATATAATCAATTTAATTTTTTTTCCCCTAGGTTTTTAATCCATTAAAATTGTCAGGCTCTTTTTTTTTGGTGCATCTTGAAAATGAACATTATTTTTAGAATATATGCAATTTGACTCTCAATTTGAAGATTTTCTGAAGTTGAGAAACATATGGAGCATTTGGGAAAAGTGGAAAATGATCCTGAGAAGAGGTGCTTGTCACTCTGCCAATCTCACCTGTTCTCTTGACTCACTCCTTGCCTTACCTTGCCTTGCCTTGCCTTGCCTTGCCTTACCTTTCTCCCTTTCCCTTTTCCCCAGAAGCCTCTTTCCCAAGAGCCATTTAACTGATGGTACAGTTCCCTTCTGCTAAAAAACTGCCAGTCTTCCTGACACTAGCAATTAGTTTCAGTTATTATGAGCTATATTATACCACTGTGCTGCAACGCTATGGAGTAACAGCTGGTTGAATAAAGGATACATCTAAATTTCACCAAGTTTTTAAACTAAAAAATAAAGACGGTTTGCACGAGGGCTGTTTTATGGAAAGGAGTCAGGAGAAGTAGATAGTTCCTTGGAGGTCCAGTAAAAGACAGAAAGTCACCTAGCTGAAAGGAGCAGCCTAACCTTGGTACTTGATTTCTCCTTATGTAATTCTGTACTGAGAAGTTAATACTGTTGGCCTTTGTGAGCCCCACTTCTTGCCATGTAGTTTATCTCAAGCACTGAAAAAAAGCGTACAACTCCATTCCACCTCTAAATTACGCATCAAAAACATAAGGGATACAACATTCGGCAGTGCAATAGCTTTATCCTTCTGTCTAGATGCCTATAGTTTTTTTACAAGTGGCAATAGCTGGAATATCTCCACCACATGATCTAGGTCGTATTTGGATACTGTATGGTAGGGAAGGAAGGAGAATAAGGAAAAGAAAGAGAATCACATATAAGCCATCAGAATAATAAATTTCATTTTTATTGCTGATTTAAATTTTGTATTATTGGTATTTATTACCAACAACTTCTATATATGGAGGCAGCTGTTATTTCCTTTCATGGGCTTATTTTACTCCACTGCCCACATGCTTCCTTTGCATCAAGCATGCCTTCCTGGCAGCATTGATTATGAATCAGTTTACTTCTGACAACTATTCTGAGTACAGCTTTTAGAAAGCCATGAAATTCTTATTTCTCCAAGGTGTTTTGGGCATCAAAAAAACCTCTAGTAATATAAAACTTACTGTTTTCCACAAGCTTGTCTACAGTGAACAAAGAGAAACTGGTTCATATTGTTACCAAGGCAGAGACAAAGTTATTTTTGTTCAATGCTGTTCACTACAAGGTAAATGAAGAAATTTTATATGATAGATATCCATGGTAACTCTCTGGGACCAGACAGGCAGAGGTCATAGAGCAAGACATCAGCTCCACAAAAATATATACTCGGACAATTTTAATGGGACTGTAGGCTGGGACAGTTGCTGGGAGGGCCTAGATCTAATGTTTATGTATTTTCCTTCCTTTGTTTTCCTTGAATAATGAGCCTGTAGCTGTACCATAGTGAAAATGTCCATAAAGACTATTTGTACCTTAGAGGACTTGAAGCCAGTCTACAAATGTCCCCAGCTGTAACTGAACAAAAAAACCCAAAAACATTCAGTTCATGAGAGTCACATCCAATTCACCTAGGAAATGCAGAGGCATAAATTGACTGTGGCTTCTTTAAGACTTTTTCAACCCAAAGGAGAGATTCCTTATGAAACAGGCCAGTAGCTGTTTTTTACCAGGTGCTCTGTTATCCCCTGAGAATCAGGAGCAGCCCTGAGTTGGTCCTGGATGAGGGTGTGGTTTCAGTGTCACCCTGGGCTGATCTTAGGCCCTGTTGCTGTTTAAAGAAGCAATTCTGCTTCTTGTGTGATACCCAGCTGCTCAAGCTTGCTGTGTGCTTGCATGTTTGCAGGGGTCCCTCAGCCATGAGACATGTCAACTCTGATTTTACTGAAGGCCAGTATTTCTTTCTTGAAGGCACAGTTTTCAACCCGATCAACAAGCTTATCTGACTTGCCAAATAATTTCTAATTTTGATAGGAAAGACAACACATACCTGAGAGCAAGGCAAAACCCCCCTTTTCAGTGGCAATTCCATCATGGTTAAGCGTAACCCAACAATGATATTATGCTAAGAAAGTGTCTCAAACACATTTTGCACCAGCAGAACCAATTGGTTTTATGTCTTCAGTGTTTCCTTATGTAACTTCCTTCAGCATTATAAGTGTTGAGGTGTAATTTTGTCAAACACAGCCTGGCAGTGGCAGCATCTGGTTAGGCCAACTTCGAACACAACCATTACACTTGCATGAGAAACCTGCCTGTTGCAGCAGGAAGTGTTTGGGTCTGTCCTTACGCCCCTGCAAGAGCACTGGCCCTAGACTTAGGCAAGGTCTAGTTTGTGCTGCAGAGCAGAAAACCCACAGACACAGTTCAGACCTTAAGCTGAGCTCAACACTGACAAGGGCAGCTATCCTGTGTTAGAGCCTCACAATCTAAGCCTCACCTGATGGCTCAAAACATCACAGAATTAGTATATATAAGTATGCAAGTACACAAGATCATGAACCATAATCAAGGCATTTTATTAGCCACACAGTCATACTTTGCAGGGCTTCTTCTACAACAAGCTAAAGGCAATCAGGCTGTGTTTTTTCTTTATGTTGTAGGAGTGTACAACATCAAACAGCACACGCAAAAACTATTACGGTGATTTACAAACTTCCAGCAATTTTCTATAATCTTTCCTATCTTGTGGGCCCCAGAAAGTTCTCCCCAACTTTATTCTGGGTAATGCATGTCTGACAGATAATTGTTGCTCAGAAAATACATTCCATATGAAATATTTATTTTGTAGCGCAGTGATGTTGTATGTAATTCATCGGAGAATTGTAGCATTGCACCTTATCTCAGTGGATCAACTTTTAAGAGTAATTTCTAAAAAAAATTCCTGCTGTGAGAAGCAGAAAAATTAGAGCAGTACTTGGTCCCTGCAGATGTATTCTTCAGCTCCCAGATTTCCTATTCCAGATACAAAGCCCTAGGAATTGCTACTGCTTCACTGTAAAATCCAGTAGAAAGTAACCCTATCAAGGTGACCTATGACAAGATGACAATAGTGCTATCAAGACCTTTCGTGTATGTGTGAGTGCATACACAAACATGCAAATCACATGCATAGGTACCACTTTCCTCATAGAAAGGAGGAGGGTTTGAAAACTGGGCATTGCAAGATGAATAAGACAAGGTACAGTTATTAGTACAAGAAGTGGACATGACCTGTATGAGCACGAAGTTTCTCCCCTTACAGTACTGTTACATCCATCTCAGACACTGTGAAAAAAAGGACTTGACCTCCACAACTTTGTTGCTGTTCTCAGGGCAGCCAAGTAGAGAAACGACACTAAGTCCAGGCTCAGGGATAAATGGAAACAATTTAATAATTTTTCCAAAGGTTTTTATATGTTAATTCACAAGAGTGTATTAAATGGCATAAAGTAATTGGTCTTTTGGCCATCCACCCCTTGAGGGGATTGGTGAAGTTCTAAGACACCCATTCCCAAGTGTTTGCCTGGTCAAAGCCATAACAATACTGCAAAACAACCTGCAGGTGCAAGAAGTTTAGAATACTGTAATCTTGTTTAAAGTAATCTGCATGGGAAAGACAGAACTCTCACAAACTACTGCAGAGAGCTGAAGAAATTCTCTGCTGAGGCTTTTTCAGCATCCATACAACGTTACCCCAAGTCCCAGACCTTTGCCTTTCCTTCAGGCCTTTGTACGCTGGTTTTAGGTTTGACATGTCATGGAAAACCAGGTTAAAGAGGCAAAGGCAAGTGTTTTCTTCTCACCAAACTAGTGAAACCCACCTTCCCCCCCCTTCCCATCCCAAGTTATTTTGTGCAGCTTCCTCTGTGGGGACAAATTAATTTAAAGATGAGAAATGAGAACTGCCTCTGCTGATATGTCTCCACAAAGCTATGCAGAGAAGGCCACCCAGGTCCTGGAGTGCATAATGGAAAACAGTGCCTTTAAACAGGTAGCCTTATTCCTGTGCCCTGGAGGGCCAAGACTCTGATTCCATTAATATGGAGGAAAGACTTTCCCCTAAGGAAACTCTGCAATGCCACCATAACCTTTCTCTTTTTCTTAGCCCCCTTTCACAGGTCTGCTTGTGCCCAGCTGCAAGGCAGTGCTATTCTGCTTCTTTGGCTATTCATGTTATAGATTCTGTTTCAGTTTAAGAGGTGTCCTCTTTGAAGTGATTATGTGCATTGCTGCTGAGCACTCATACTCTGCTTTTCCCTGGACTATCTCCCATCCCATCCCACCCACTCTCCCTGACATTGTGCAGGGTGTTTGGGTCAATAACAGAGCAATTTCTGGTTATTCTGTACAGCCACTATAGTGCACACTCATCACCCCACTACTTCTGTGCTGTGGATGCAAATGCGCACCAAACACTGCTATATTTTACAGTGATCCTCTTCCTACAGCTAAAATGCAGAAGACAAATGAGAGTCACTCTGAAAAGCAACTGTGGTGTCGTGCAGACGGCACAACCTGACTGTGGCTCTCTGGCTATCTTTCTCCGCCTTTGGGAACTATAACCTGCTCTAGTCCTTTCTGCTGACAGCATCTATTTTTTACCCTCAGCTGCCTTTAATGCACGGACCATTAATGCACTGCGGGTACAGAGCCAACATTCATCCCCTCACTCAGCCAGACATCTGGAGCTCTGTGGCATTTGACCTCTCCTTCACTCTGGACCAGGCAGCGTGGGCAGGTTTCATTACACTCCCTGGTGCCTTTATGTTGCCACACAGATGGACACTCCAGACCCTGACGTGGATACCTTACTCCTGTCTTGGCTCCAGATGTTTTCTTCAGACAATATATGTAAGTAAAGGAATCAACAGCTAATTTCTTGAAGGGAGGAAGGGAGGGGAGTTATTACTATGAAAACAATATTGTGCTTGCAGGGAAAATACTTTGGACATAGAAACTTCAAAGTAGGACAAAAGTGATAAGAAACAGATCTCAATCAGAGCTTAATTTCCTGTTTTCTATTCAAAACAGTCCTGTGTCACAACCAGTGCAGTATTTCTATCCTAGCTAGGTCAGGGAGATTTTATCCTAAACACTACCCACTGCTATGATCAGAATATGAAGAAATAACAACACATGAAATATTTTTTCTACAAAAGATTTTGACCTGCTCTCTTTCTGCTGTTCTGGTAACCAAACTGCGAGTACAGATTCCCATAACCTACTACCATGATTACTAAGCCTTCTTTCTCTTTGCCCCCCCCCCCTGCAATTTAATTTATAAAGTAGATCTTAGAACTGTTCAACTTGCCTATAAACCTGGCCTTCCCAACCCTCTTCATTACCTTTGACTCAAGGCTGGTGTTCTGACTTCCAGTTAAGTGAGAGCCAGCTCCCCTCTAGGAATTCAGCCTCTGCTGCATCTCACCCTCTGTACTCCCAGATTGCTACCCTCACATCATGGTTTTCTCTCTCTGGAGGTCCCCTCAGTCTCTTTCTGGCCATCTCTGCGCTCTTTTTTTTCATGAAAATCACAGAAATCGCATAGAATCACAGAATATATGGAGCTGAAAGGGACCCACCAGGATCATTGTGTCCAACTGCTTGCCCTGCATAGGACATTCCCAAGGATCACACCATCTGCCCGAGACTATTGTCCAAATGCTTCTTGAGCCCTGTCAGGCTGGTGCTGTGACCAGTTCCCTGGGGAGCCTTTTCCAGTGCCCAACCACCCTCTGGGTGAAGAACCTTTTTCTAATACCCAACCAAAACCTCCCCTGACACAACTTTAAGCTGTTTCCTTGGGTTCTGTCACTGCTCACCACAGAGATCGGTGTCTGCCCCTCCTCTTTCCCCCCACAAGGAAGTTGTAACTGCAATGAAGTCTCCCCTCAGTCTTCTCTTCTCCAGGGTGAATAGACCAAGTGATCTCAGCTACTCCTCATACGACTTCTCCTTTAGGCCCTTCACCACCTTGTGGTCCTCCTTGGGATACTCTCTACAACCTTGATATTTTTCTTGTATTGTGGCGACAAAACTGCATACAATGCTCAAAGTGAAGCTGCACCAGTGCAGAGCAGAGCAGAACAGGACAATCCCCTCCCTTGACTGGCTGGCGATGCTTTCTCTCCTTAGTTCCCATTTCTATTTCATAACTCTATCTCAGTTTATGCATCTCTATTAATGGAGTACACACGTATGTCCTAAAATAAAACTTTGTGGTGTTCATCTGAGTAGATAGGTCAAGTTTTTGTGGTACCCAGCTCCGTTTCTACCTTTGTTGCATTTTTTTAAAACTAATTTATAATCTCTTCTTTGTGTTTTAAGGCATTGTCCTCCTGGTATTTGCTTTTACTACTGTTTAAAATTACAAATAACTGTAATTATTAATTTATAGAGAAGCTTTTCCCTTTGCAAAGTTTGGCCTGAACCACAAAATAATGTTTTTGGAGACTACAAAGAAGCAGTCAAATATCACCGAGTAATGAAATTCAACAGAGTATAACTTTTGAGATCTTTCTCACAGGTTCTTGTTACTTCCTCTGTTCGTGTAATAACTATAGTCTACCCTCAACACCTGGCCTACAAAACTGAGACTTGGATAAAAAAATCCTCCTTTGAAGTACCCACTCTAACTAGTTTTGCAACTGTGACATATATAAGGACTTACACACTTGCTTTTTGCTCGCTGGTATTGACATACGAATATCACACAGCCAACTTTGACAGTTTGCCCCCAGCATTAAAGTCCTGAAGAAAAAAGAAAAAAAAAGAAAAGAAATAAAAAAATGGTATGGCCCTTTCCCTGAAATAGTTTCTATGCTGGAGTACTGTTCCTAGCAAGAAGGAAGAATGAAGAAATTTTCAGGATTCTAGAACTGCAGCTAATCCTCAGCCTCTATACTGTCATCAAAATGCAAATGTAATCTGCATAGTTATAAAGTATTTGCAACCTAAACCCAGTACATTTCTACACTTAATGAAACAACAGGGACAAATCTGGGCTTCCTGAGCTGATTGTGGCTTGCAAACAGTCCAGCTACAGGCAGCACCTGCTGCTGACAGATTTTTAAGTTAGAGAGCGGCCTGTAGGAGGCCCAGAGGCTGTTGGATCACATCAAGTTCTTTGGCTAAAGGAGGGAAGACAGGGAATAGTTTCTGTGGTAAATATAACTAGCTTTTCCTAGCACTTCCTCTGGTTGTTGCACTCACCTGGCTTAACTGATAAGGAAACTCCAAGTGGGAAGCTCTTCTGCTGAAGGGAATGAAAAAATGCCTGTGGATCTCCAGGGGTCTGGAGGCAGCATTTTGATCTTTTCACAATTCCTGTGCAATGTTGTCTTACCCAGCTCTTCACGCTGGGGTGGTGTCCATCTCCCACAAAGCCCCAGCAACATCCCATGCCTTCCTCAGTACCTCTTCCGTCTCCGCATGTTCAGACACCGGGAACAGCCATGCCTGGGGCTGGTCATTGCTAACCACTCTTGTCTAAAAGAGATAGGGGTCAGCTACTGACCAAGGTGCTAGATGATTCTGGGAGGATCCAATCCTGCCTGTTACACTAGGGGAGAGGCTATCATGGCAGCAGCATGTTTGGAATAACGAAACTGTGACTAGTCTGGGGATGACTGTGCAAGGAGGTTAGGACCCTGAAAAGTCCCGCACTCCCAAGTCCTACACGGCCCATGCTGAAGTGCCAGTAACAGCAGCTGTGGGCTGAGTGTGTGTAACTATCCCTCCCTGCTCCCATGCCATGCCCTTCTCTGAGCAGTGCCCTAGGGACTGCCTCAACTGCCCCTCACCTGGCTCCATTCATTGGGCTCTTTAGGGTCAGCTGGAAATAGGCCAGAATACTGTCTGCCATCTGGAGCTCTGAGAAGGCACTTCTAATGGAATCAGGCTTTTAACTAGAATGCTAAGGATCAATTCTCCATTCACATCTCTAGCTTTCCTGTCTTTCCTGCAAGAACACGTTATTACATGTAGTAAAGGGGCCAAGAGCACAGACGAAGGCTGTAAAATAACTGTGTGTTGGTGTTCGTTTGATGTGTTTGTGCCCATCTAAGGTTAACTAAGGGTGTTCAGGTACACAGATGGACAGAAAACTTGAATACTTTATTGTGTCAAATGTATGGTTCCTAAAATCAAACACATCATTCAAACTACCCTTTAAGCCAGGTAATATCTGTTAAAGCATTAATATGCCATATGTAAAGGCATGAGGATGAGCATAACAAATGAGAGAAGTTAAAACACTTGACACAGTGTCTAACTTGGCTTTGAAGCAGCATGTCCACAACTGCACAAGTGTGCAAGCATTCAGTAGTGTGAAGCTTTGTTGAGTATCTTGTACAATTTTTTTGCTCCATATGTGCAAGCACTGGTTAGGAGGTCTGAAAAAGGCTTTGCTGATGCTCTCTGCAGTTGGTTCTGTGACTGTATCTTTTTGGACTGACTATACTTTCTACGCATATATATATATATAACTGGACTAGACACACTCCTTAGATAACAGCCACATTGTCAGTAGAGATAAAACACACAAGACATGAACCACAAAGCTACTTTTTTTGAAAATAAATCAACCAGTGTGTTGAAGATCTATACAGATATTTACCAGGGTAAAAATTTAAAATGGCTCCAGAAGTAAAATGAGTGGTTATGCATTCTTTCTATTGATTTCTGTATTGCTTTTAGGCTACTGCATACCCAAATTGCACACAGGAGCTTGGCACACTTTGAAGATTATGCCAAATTCTGCTTGCTTTATGCAAGGTGAATTCAATGATACTGCTTCTCTACATAAGACAGAAAAAATCTAGTCCCAAGTTCCTTATTTCCTTGGCAAACTGTCCTTATAAAGCATGCTGCCAGTTCTGCAAGCTTTTAAGTAGTGGATTTAATTAGGTTGTTTATATAAGCGGAAGCATGTATTTGCTCAAATGCTGCCCAGTTCAAATTCTATGCCACAGCTGAAATTTTCATATGAAGTCATGCTTTCAGGAAGTAAGACACTCCTTACTGAAAGCTCTCTCCCATGCTGTGGCAGTAATGGTGTGGATAAAGGCAACACAACCTGGGGCTTTAAAATTGTATTTCCATACAGCATCTTTCTTCTTCTTTGCTGTGAGATTGATGAGTAAAGATAAGGCAACAAGAAGCACCAGCCTTTCTGGTTTTAATGGACTCAGGATATCCACAGTGATTTACATGTTGCATATACAGCTATCTGGCATGGAATAGGCTGCTGTTAACTCTTCTCATAATTCAGCAGGGGTACCAGAAATCATCAACCACTCAAAAAGAATAATCGGAAATATTTGGTAAATGGTTAGCGTGGGTCCCTATATACTGACAAAAAAGGAAAATTTTGGTTCTCAGCAAGAAAGTGATAAAAATCTTGATGGAAGAAAGACAAGACAGATAGTGGCCAACAGACAGAAAAGATAGAGAAAATTACTATTTTCTGTACATAGTCTATGTCTGTTCTGTCTGTTGTACTCAAGTCAGAGTTTGCTGTGGGCCAACATTACATAGGTAAGCAAAATTAGAACTTCATACTTACAAGAAACAGTCTTACATTCCTGAACAGATGTTAAATGAACCTGAAGTGTGGAGTGGTAACAGTGGAATCCCACTGATTCATGTGGGATTGAACTTTCTCATGTTTGACTTCGTGGAAATACCAGGAGAGTCCCTGCAAATAAATTTTAGCTGTTACCATTTCAGGAGTAGTATACTCAGAATCCATCTGCTAGGTAAGGATTAAGTAACCCATGCTAATACAGTGTTAACAGCCAGTAACTTTACAACATCTGTGAAACTGACTGCACTGAGTTCCTGAAGAGTGTGGTGCACTGGTTTAGCATGGCAAGGTTTTGGTGGCTGGGGGGCTTCTGTGAAAAGAAGAGCCAATGCCACCTGGCTCCAAGATGAACCCACCAGTGCCCAAGGTCAAGCCCATCAGCAATGGTGTTAGTGCTTCTGGAATAATGTATTTAAGAAGGGGGGAAAAAACATGTGCAGCAGCAATCACAGCCAGAGAACAGAGGAGTACACATGACAGCAAGAGCCCTGCAGACACCAAGGCCAGCACAGAAGGAGGGGCAGGAGGTGCTGCAGGTACTGGAGCAGAGATTCCCCTGCAGCCCCTGGTGCAGCCCATGGTGAGGCAGCTGTGCCCTGCAGCCCATGGGGGTTCACCAGTGGAGCAGAGATCCACCTGCAGCCCATGGAGGACCCCACTCTGGAGAAGGTGCATGCACCCAAAGGAGACCGTGACCCTGTGGGAACCCTGTGCTGGAGCAGGCTCTTGGCAGGACTCACAGAGAGAAGAGCCCAGCCTGGAGCAGGTTTGCTGGCAGGACTTGTGACCCTGTGGGGGACCCACTACAGAGCAGCAGCTCCTGAAGGATTGTACACTGTGGAAGGAGCCACACTGGAGCAATTTGTGAAGTTTGTGAGAAGAACGTGAGGAGTGAAGCATGAATAGAACCCATTCCCTACCCCTCTGTACTACTCAGGAGGTGGAGGCAGAAAAAAGGAACATGTTAAGTCAGGAAGGGAAGGGTGAGGGGAAGGTATTTTAAGATTTGTTTTTATTTTCTCATCTTAGTCTGATCTTATTTATAATAAATTCAACTACTTTCTGCACATGGAGACTGTTTTGTACATGATGGTAACAGGTGAGTGGTCCCTCCCTGTCCTTATCTTACAAGGCTTTTGTTATATTTTCTCTCCTCTGTCCAGCTGAGGATGGGATGGCTAGAGCAGCTTTGGTGGCCTCTAACCAGTGTCAACCCACCACACACAGCTAAAGGTCCAATGTGCAATGATCATACAAAAACTATTAAGACAAAAAAAGAAGACTAACATCTCACTGGATTTTTTGCCTTGTGTCACCTGGCAGGAAGACTTCCTTCTGCAGAGATAATGAACTAGAGAAGGGTATAGGTACACTGCCACCAAGTGCAGCACAACATCGTTTTTTGTTCTATCTCTCTCCATGTCTCCTCATTTTCTTGTAAGCAATGGTGGAGATGTAAGGATTTCCTTCCCTTTCAGCTTCGGCTCCCTTCAGTGTGGTTGAATACATTGCTTCTAAATTACTTTAACAAACATATAATGTAACTGGTATAACACATTATTTTCCAAGCCTCCAGCTGAATACTTATTCCTACTCATTCTAATGTTTCTACTGAACATGCTCTGATACTGTGGGTGTTCAGACTGCAAACATCCTAACGAAAAGGGTGTCTGCTTTCCAGGAGGCAATACTTCACTTTGAGAAGTCATTGATCACAGTCTTTTTGACATCGGTGAGAACTGCACTTCATGCTCTTCTTGCTATTCATTCTGTATTTTCCTCAGTTCCTCTTAGCCCTGGTTATAGCTGTTAAATTGTCACAGCCTTACCTTACCTTCTGAGGGCATATATTTGCAGAGTAATCATCCCACACAAGTGTGCTATTTTGCACCAGCCAGCACTACAGCTCATTCTTCTTCATTTCCTTATGTATATGGATACTGCCTTGGAGATTCATTTAAACTGTTTGGTTTATCTTAGTTTATTCCTACATTTAGATTGGAATGAATACAAAATATTACTTCTTTGCCTGTTTAATAACTTTTAAGGTAGCTTTTGCACCACTATTTAGCAGCTCTTAGCAATTTTCACACATGAAACAGCCCTCTAAATAAAACAAAAATAAATACATAAATAAAAATAAACACAAAAATTCTTAAAATATTGTTTCTTGTTGCTAAAATTTGCTGAGTCCCATTACTTCCAAAAAGGCGGGGATTTTTAGGATTCAATGGGATTTTAGTTTCAAATCTGTTCCAGATATTACAGGCCATCCAGTTTAAATGATACTGCAATTTTTTGTTGCTTTAAAATTTTCTCTTTTCCTAATTATTTTTCTTCTTTGACATGGAGCAGAGGAAATAGCACATAGGAGAAATCCCTGAGAGACCATCTGACTTAACTTTTGTGGTTTGAGTTACTGTGTATTTAATAAATTACATAGGTAACTATTTCACCTGTTAGAAAAGTTAAGTTTTAAATAAATGGAGTTGTACAAGAATAACATGATAAAATCTGCAGCAAGCTTTACTGGATGTCTTGATCACAGAAACTGTGTTGTGTACTTTGTTCCCAGGTTTTGGGGGTTTTTTTGCACTCCTTTTCTCCCGCATGTTTGGGGTGTTCTACCCTGAAATGGAGAAAAAACATGTGCCAACATTTGCATATTTCTTCTCCATTTTAGGTGTCTGTAGTTTCAAATATTCATTGAAATGTGATTTAGAAAATAGTGAAAGAAATCTCAACATGCATCTTAAAACAGAATTTCAAACAAATCTCTCTTGGGGCAATGGGAAGTACATCAAACAGCATGCTTTAAAGTATGATTCATCATTTGATGTAGCTGGTGCATCATAACATGTTTCCCATCTGACAAAGGCAGATAATTCACCCTTTACAACTATGTGTCAAGTGTTTTGTCACTGGAACCACAAATTCCCTAAATTTTGCCTTTCATGCAGCAGCTAAAGCAAAGCAGTACTGAGAAGCAAACCTGCCACAGTTCTGCCCACTTGAGGCCTTTCTACACAGCTTCTTCTCTGAACACATATTAAAGGCATTGCAAAAGGAACCTCACAATTTCTAGAGTCCTTTTTTCCTTTTTTTTTGTTAGTCTGACATAAGTTGACATGTTTCATTTTCTCAGGCCCAACATGCTTATGATGTATTTAATTCTATATTTTGATGAAATTGTGAGAAGCTGAGAGCTTCCTACCTAATGTGTGCACATCTACAGTATTATCAGAAAGTAATATGGGTACATTAAAAGATTTGATATGATCTTCCTCATTATAACATTTAAGAGGTTTATCGTCATCTTATAGGGGAAATTTTCCTCCTTCATCCATAAGGAATAAAAATACAGCCAGAAATCTTCACAAGTCATTGCAACTGAGTAATTGTTTATTCTAGTCCCACTGAATGCACCTGAAATAAAGCAGAAACAGGCAAAACTACGCAGAAAAATGACTGCAAAACAGGTGATTGACTCTAAACCTTTCTGCTCAAAGAAGTTACTTTTTGAACATGCTGCAGTTCTAATTAAGACTGCAATGAAGCCAGACCAAGCACAAATTAAATATACTCTTTGTCTTTACCATTTCTATATTCAGTCCTCTGTTCCTCTTTCGTCCAAACATAATCAGTCTTCTTTTCACCTCCAGTCTGCACTGCAGACTATAATTAAAGAATGAAAATCTGACATTTATCTATATAGGAAAATTGTTTAAGGAACCATTTAGCACATGGAAATTTTTGTTTCACTCATGTGGAATTAGTCCTTAATATTCCTTTATTCCATTTACTCTTCCTTCTATGCATTTTAATGCTCTTTCTCTCATTCCTATGCTCATTCATTTTGGACTTCATTAATTGGTTTGACAAAAGCAAGAGTTTCCTTAGCTGCTATTGGACAATACTGCAGGGTCCAGTGAGACCACTTGTCTGCTTGTATTTCCACAGAGCATGTTGGGAGGAAAATTACTTAGGAAACCACATGCATAATTAAATAACAGTGACAAAAGCCCTCCAAAATCTGGCATATTCTTAATGTGAAACGGAAATTTCTTCAGGGGCTCTTTTCAGCTAGATAAGAATTCCTTCTTTTCCCCTTAGTACTACGTAGCAGCTCTCTTATGCTGATACAATGTAGTATGTTACAGAATAACAAGGCAAACTGCTACAAAGGTTCAAAAAACCTTACCTAGCTTTTGAATTCACACCTGAGGGCACTACAGCGTGAAATCCATGCTCTTCCCATTGTAACACGGATAGACACAGCTAGGTGTGAAAAATGAAGGTTTGTCCCTCCCTTGCCCTTAAAAGCACTTTTTTTCCATGGGTAGTTTGTGCTGAGTCTCCAAAAACCGTCCAAAAAACCGACTTCAGACTGCACCTCTAAGCATCAGGAGAAAGTCTGAAGCAAAGGATGGTGGCCCTCCCAGGCAGAAAACGCACAAATGGACCAATAGAAGATCCACACAGCAACATCAGTGCTGGCTCATCTGCAGGTGGACAGCAACAGACCACTTAATAAATACACACTTGGAACAGCAAGGGAGCATTGCAATGACCTTTTTGTTTTTTTCCTTTACAAACTGACTGGGAAAAGTGTAGAGTATTGTACAGGTCACTGCCTCTTTGTTTTGACTACCACAGTTCTGGTGCACGGTGAGCAGAGAGACCAAACTCCCAAGTTCAGTTACGGAGGTGTGTTTCAGCTGGAAAGGGTGGTTCAGGGCAGCTGAGTCAACCTTCACCCACAGCCACTCACCTCAGAGAGCAGGGTGTTCAGCAGCAGGTGTAACTGCAGAACTCATCCCACTTCTATGGCCTAACACAAAGCATGCCATCCTCTCCCCCAGGTTCAAGAGGCCATAGTTTCACCAGCTGTTTGTTTAATCCTGACTAATCCTGGATTCAAGACACAGCCTTTTGTGTAGATGAGATGAAAAGCTGAAGGATGTACTGTGAAAAAAATGAAAGCATAATTTGAAAAGTAGGTGCTTCTGCTCCATCTGAGGCAAACCAGAATACTGAAGTTCTAACTAAATGGAAATATTTACTTATAAAAAGAGCAAATTATTTAAACTTACTGGGTTTTTTTTGAAGTATAAAGACATGGCCTTCCTCTATTTTCCACTCTGAAGACTTATTATTGGTGGCAGAAAAAAAAGTCATGGCAAACCAGAATTCTGAAAAACTGAATAAACCTATCATACAAGCTTCACTAGTGAAGTCCTTCAACAGAATTAGGTATTTGGATGTCTACACCACAAATTTACCCCAGAGAAGTTACATATACTTTACCCTCAAAGATGACTGGATTTCTACTAACAAAACATCAAAACTTTATAACTGTAAAATCATAGAATCATCAAGGTTGGAAGAGACCTCTAAGATTGTCAGGTCCAAGCATCAACCCAGCACTACCACGGTAACCCCTAAACCACTAACCCACATCAACCAGCACCAAATCCAGATGCCTCTTAAACACCTCCAGAGATGTTGACTCCACCACCTCCCAGGATAACCTATTCCCATTCCTCACATGCCCTGACGGTGAAAAAAAATTTTCTAATATCTAATCTGAATCTCCCCTGTCTCATTTCCTCTGGTCCTCTCACTGCAGGCACAGTAGAAGGGACTGACCCCCACCTCACTACAGCTTCCTCTCAGGGAGTTGTAGAGAGCAATGTGGTCTCTCCCAGGCCTCCTCTTCTTGAGACTAAACAAACCCAGCTACCTCAGATACTCCTCATAAGTAGATGAGCATCTCCCCATCCATCGAGATGCTTCGTGGGCTTTGTTGCCCTGCACTGGACACGCTCCAGGACCTCAATATCCGTAATACTAAACACCAACCTTAATACTCACTTCATGTTCCTATTTGTACTTTGTATTAAGTAATTATTTTCTCATAAAACTAAAGATCAAAGATTTGACAGCCTACCAAACTTCAGAGTTTAGGATTGAATTTTACAAGTTGTTTGGAAAGAGTTATCTAAGGTTGGGAAGTATTAGGACTCAGCTCTTCCTGTAAGTTGGTCAGCCTTTATTTTTAGTTTTCAATTGTCAATATTTCTTTTCCTTTTGTAAAGGAAGTTTAAAGAACTGCCAGTACTTGAAGCTGTGTGATACAAACAGGGCTGATAATTTTATGCAGCATTTAGACACTTCAGCTCCTTCAGCTGGCAGGACCTCTAAGAAAAAGAGTAAATGCTTATGACACTGAAGTTACCACAGGTTTTCTGATCTCATATTACCTGAAAAACTGACTGAGAACTCAGCTCCTTAGGGAATGTACAAGCCACTTTTCCATACTAAACTTTTAATGCTACTTCCAGATAAAGTCTTTGTAAAATCACTTTGTGGTTTAAAAGCACTCCCTGTAAAATTAGAAACTAAATGCTTCCTGCACCAGAGTGCACAGGAACAGAGAACAGGATTAATTTGCCCCTGCTAAATTAGAAAAACCACCTTGTTTCACCTGAAACCATTAAGAGTTCAACACAAATCCTACCCACACAAACAAAATCAATTCATACATTAGATCTATCACCTGTGTTTTATGAACATCAGGCTATAGAAAATATACCAATACCATTCTTGATCCCTATCTTGATCTTGCTGGAAAAAAAAAACAACTGAAGAAACCTTTTATTTTTAAACTTAAATAAAGGAGAGGGGAAGGTGGTTAGCAGAAGACCAAAACTTTGTATTTAAACCAGAAATACCCTTTGGATGTATTTAATGCTCTCAATAAAGCCACAGTGTAAATGAAGTGAACACTTAACCAAAGAGAATACCAAGGCAGAAGGCTCTAACAGATGCATCTGTGGTAGATGATGCCAAAAGCTGAAGTGCTTAGAATTTTGGTACATGGAATCACTGAATCTGTTCTGCCAAACTCTGTATATATGTGACTACTTTGAGCAGACCAGAAACTCTCCTGTAAAACACCGTGTCCTGCTAAGCAGTGCTGCTGGTGTCTCTGCACAGGTCAGGGATGCACCTCCGCACGGCCACGTGCACTGGTCAGAGCACACCGACCCCTTTGCTCTGGCAGCTGAACTGTAGCAGATCTCAACAAGCCCCAAGACTTTTCCAAGAGCACCTCCTGTCTGCCTGCAGAGACATCTATGGATTTTTTTGACACACATGAATAAACTGCAGTTTAAAGAACTATTATCTACATACTCTGGAAGGAAAAGGACATGCATTTCTTTCAAAATTCTGCTGTTGCAGTAAACCTGAAAAACTTCAATGTGATTGAGTTGTGTTATTGTGAACTTATTAAACTACAGTTTCTGTTGTAAACAAATGACCTTTTCCCCTCCTAAGCCATTAAGTGAAAATCCCTGTAATGACTTGAGGACTTTCAGCTAAGACTTCAAACTTTGCAAAGAGAGGTTGCAACAATTGTTCCTGTCTTTTTGTTTATTATTGATTATTGGTATTAATTAAAAAAGATATATATGAGCAGAAACCCAGCAATACCGAGAACAGATTCATATCCAGAGTGAAATTAAAAAGGTAAATGGAAACGGGGGCAATGGCTGGGTTCTGGAATGTAAACCAACAGGTAGCCATGAAAAAAGGGGAAGAGGAATAGTCACTATGACCAACTAGTATGAAGCAGCCTTTAATTACCAGCTGCTCTTTAAGCACGTTTGTGAGATTCTATCAAGATTGAAAAGATGAATTTGAAGAAAGCAAACACCGGCTAGGCCCACACAGCAGCCAAGTCTGAGATACTTTAAGGTTCAGTAACATATTTGGATTCCTATCTTTCCTGGTCTAGATACCCCCTGGATTCCTATTTAAAATCACATTGCATAAGAGCAAGGAAGAGGCCTGTCAGCCTTTTATGTCAGTAGCCTTTTTTGTATCATCCTAATTTTCTTTATCTCATTTCCACAGAATTTGGTTTGTCTTTGCTACCCAGGAATGCACAAGGACAGCAGGAACATGGAATGTTAATGCACAGACCATAAAGACACTGCACAGGAGCGTAAGAAGAACCATTCTGAAGACAAATAAATTGTACCAACTATTTTTTTTTACCATGTACTTAATTTTCACCAGTTGAGTATGTTATTCAAGTGACTCATTCTGTATTTTTATTATAAGTATTCAAGATGCATGTAAGATGAAGTACACAAACGCCCATTGAATTGCAATTGATCCTGTAAGTTGACACTTCCCTACTGTATTTCTACTGATGTATTCTTACTAAAAATAAAACTCTGAAACATATGACAGCAGAACAATAACAAAGCAACAGTTACATGAAAAATGTCTCCACTTGTGGGTTTCTCAAGCAGGATATAGAAGACCACCATCTGTCACTGACATCACCAAAGTCTTTCACTACGTATTTCAGATGGTAATGGGCAACACTATTTTACATCAGTAGTGAAAGAGTGAAAATTTACCAGGCCTCAGTTCTATAAAATCAACCTGAAGGATAAAATCTCTAAGGCCATGCCCAGAGCCTAAAGCAGTGGCTACGAGATGTGAACTCCCCCAATTCCAACATGCCGTGGGATGTATAACTTAATGGTTATAATTTGCCAGACCTCTGTTTAATTACTTCTGCTTATAAGTTAGTCACTTCACCTGAGGCAATGCTCTGCTTTCTCTTTACAGTTGCAACTACCTTGTATTTTCTCTCTCTGGCCTATGCCTCTCTTATGCCCCTTATGGGAACAAGAAGTCAATGTAGACAGGTGGCAGAAGGATGGGAAACCATAGAATATAGCTTGTCCTTAGGGAAGTAAACAATACCAGGGGCCTAGAACAGGACATCCCCTACAGACTGAGACATTTGTTCTGTAGTGCAGCCACTAGAGCACAACAAATGGCAGGAACTGCCGTCATTTCATTCCATCTCCCATCGTGTGTCTGCTGCCTTTTAGCTACAGTGCAGGGAGTGTCAGTGTAATTCAAAAAGGTTTACTGACATCTGTAATTACTGCTGGCTGCCCTGCCCATGGCAGCCAGAGGCAATAGTTTTAAAGAAAGGAGTACTTGCCACACTGACATGCTTTGTGAGAAAAAGACTGGATGAAGGCACTAGTTTTCTGGCTTACTCAGCCAGTGAAGCTGTATCAGTACACACAGAGATATGCAATTCTGACATCCTGGAGACTGAAAATAAACAGGAGCACTGGGACTCACAAGGTGAGACCTATTGCTGGATGACCTCACTCCTGTGTGAGGTACTTAGATCCTAGGGTGGTGCCTGTTACCAAGTGGATGAAGAGAAGCTTCTATGTATCACTGCAATTGTAGCTACTTCCAGTCATGGAAGTGAACAGATCATTGTGATGAATTCCACAAGAAGGAAGTAAGTATCCTTTAAAAAAAATGCAAATGATTATGGTTTACTAACCAAACTTTTCATATATTCACTCTAGGCAAGTTCACTTGCAACAAAACAGCAAGGCCCTTTTCTCTGGAAAATGCCTGAGTCACTCAGTGATTACAAGTTAATACACAAACCATACATTCATAAACTATATGATCTAAACCAACATCCTTAGATTATGTTGTGGTTGGGTTCTCTTGTGCTGTTGTCTGAGAACTAAACCCTAACATTCCAAAGAGTGGAGGAGAAGAAAAACACTAGACATGCTCTCCCATCTGTAAAACACAAATAATTTATTCAGATAAACCTTTAAGAACTCTCTCACGCATCACAGTATATCAGTGTACAATTAATGACAACTTCAGGAATCATGCTTTTGGTGAGAGGCATAAATTTAATATTAAATGCAACAAGATGTTTTTCCATTACTTCAAAGAAGTTTATGATTGACAATAAGCTTAAAAATAAATATTATCAGTATTAAGTACTCCATTTAATTTTTATACAGCTTTGAAAAACTCTGGATTGCTGGGAGACAGTCTCTGTCTGATAGCTGTCATAATCAGAAACACTCCTGGCTGCAGTGTACTTTTAAGTTCTGTGAAAGTATCTCCCACAGAACAAGTGCATGATGGTATCACAGCACTCAATAAAATCAGTGAGTTGATTTCAGTCTCTTTTGTCCTGGTAACAGTATTTCCTCAGGATTCTTGCTTTTTTGTTGGTCTATCTAAGTAAGGAGTGTTGTCTTGTAGCAGATCTTTCCTGGGTACAAGTACTGAAATAGAAAAAAAAAAAAAAAGTAAGACTATAATCTTATGGAAGATACTATTTCAAATTCTAAAGTTGTTTTTACATTTAGAAACAAAAAATCAGTTTACTAAAATGAGGATCTGAACTTCTGGTAAGTGTACAAGCAGCATTATTTTATCTAAGACAAAATCATCCCAAGATTTTACTTTCAGCTGGTCACAATAATGTTTTCCCATCTCCTTTTATAAACATTAAAAATTTTGGTATCATTAAGAAGCCATAAAAAATTATGAAGTCTTGCAGTAACTTTTAGCAGGGGGGTGAATGCCATTTTTTTCAAGCCTGAGTCATATTATGCTTACTTCAACAGTTTCAAAACTGAATACTGGATTTAACTTAGCTCTCTCCCCCAGGTCTTGGAATATGATCTGTAATATTTATCTTGTTACACCTATTTTAAAGGCCAACAGGAAAAGAAAGCACCTAGTGAAAGTTTCTGCCACTGTATTATCATAGAGCTGACTATTCTGTGTCATTCCTTACTGTGTCCCCTGTCCTGTGCAGCTACAGGCCCACGTTTTCTCTCCTCTTCCTTCTGTTGCTGATAGACTTGGCTGTCCTAACTCCATCCCTACACACTTGCACAGGATTAGGATACAAGCTAGTATTTGAATATGAATCCATGGGGCTTTTGCAATGGAAGTTCTGCCTTACATTCTCTGCTGAAGTTCTCTGAATGGCTCTCTCGAGGTTGCCACAACATGTTTGGATTCCCAAAAGTCCCTCAGTCAATGCTTTTATAAAACAACAGCCTTATTATTACAGAAGTCACTGGTTAAACTATAAGAAGTGAACAATAAATGATGAAGTCATCCATTGGAGTAATGTCACATGTGGAGTTCTACAGGTATTTTTGTTGACATGTCACTTACAACATATTTGTAAGTTACCTGGGAAGAAAAGGTTTTTAATTATATCATCCTGATCAATTTCATTAAAAAAAGGGCTTACTGTGAAAAATGGCAAGACATGCTTAAGACTTGACTGAGTAACCACTAAATTGACAGACAAAATTACACCTGGAGACAGGCAGTGCACACAGGTCAAGAAAAATACTGACTTTAAAAAGTAAGCGGTAAGTACAAAACTGATTATGACTACTCTGAGTTTAATGAGTACAATTTTGTAAAGATAAATACCTAATATGTACACTTGGCAGCCAAAAATTAAAACTCAAATTGGCAGTGACTATTAGCAGGAATCCAGTTGAAAATGAAAGAGAAAACATTATTGTCCCATTGTTGTGTGTATAAATGCCTCCTTGCCCATAGCTTTACAATGGTGCTCAGCTCTGACTGAGATAGCAGGGCCTTAATGATCCTGAGAGACAGAATTCAAAAGGGTGCAGTGAACAGCAACAGAATAATCACAGGCATTCACCTGTTGTTTCTGAGAGAAGCTGTTTCATGAGGGACGTGAACAAAAAAGAGGCAATAAAGGACTTAAAAATTCATCAACAGCTTGGTGAAAATGAAAAGTAATTGAAGAGAAGCCCATTGAAGATAATTAAACCAGAAAACATCCCTGGCTCAAGAAGTGCTGCCAGGTGTGAAGAGCTGAAAGAGGTGCAAGTTCACTTTGTCTGTTCCTATTCTTCAACTGTTATCTGCCTGGAATCACTGTGGAAGACCTGACACTGGTCCAGGCATATCTCTGGTCTTGATCATAACTGCTGTTTTAAAGCCAAATGTTTTACCAAACCTAAAACGAAATTGTTACAAAACTTTACAGACAACATTAAACAGAAGTAAAAGGAAACAGTGTACACAGATGAATATTTCCCATATTCCCTACCACACAGTTGTATGCTGAGACTACCTACTACTTCTCTTTTTGACTGTTAGATAAAAGAAATGCTAAACCAGGAATCAAGATTTCAGAATCTGACAGACTTTGCATCAAGGCCATCACTGTGTCACAAATCTTACACAGAACAACCTGAAATAGCTGGAAAAAAGTTTTGGAAATGAACACTTAATCCTCGAAGAAAAAGCTATTCTATGGTCAGAGTACATACTGCACTTGCTAATTATCCTCAAGCAGCTTCTCCCTACTTGGTAGGGCAAGCACCTACAGATAGATACTGTAGCTACTGCCTTCAGACATACACTGACCTTCCTAATAGTTATAGCTAGTTAAGGGCATCAAAAGTAATCTCTGCCTCTTTTCTACCAGCCTCCATGCTTCAAAACATTTGTGTAGAAACTCTGTACCTTTGAAACCTCCAACTTTGAAACAGTCCTAGGTAGTGACATTAATCAATAGCTTACATTAAGAGTTTCTAAGAGGTAAGAAACATGTCTGTTAAGAGAGTAACAGACATGCTATTTGCCTCACTATCCCTTTCCTTATTTTAACATTCTATATTTATTTACTAAACTATAACATACTTAAGTATCTTTCTAGCATGCAGGCTTACTCACCTATTTTGTCAGAATCTGTGTGAACCGCCTGAATAACAGAAGTTCTGAGAATCACTTCAACATCTGAAGCTATTTTCAGAAGCTAGTAAAAGGAACAAAAAGAGAGGGACAACAGTAATTTAAGTTATATATGACTATTTCTGAAGATATTTTCCATACTAGACAACTATTCAAACAATAAAGTCATTCAGTTCTACTATTCAGTTACTTATGTACTATGTATACATTGCTCTTGCCTTTGGCATTCTGGAGTAACTTACAGATTGATATGTAAGTGGCCTTGACATGGAGCACATAGAGAGGGAAACTTCAGTTCAGTAACATACACCAGTACACACGTCTACTCACCCAATTAAAACTGCAAATGGGTAAGATGAAATGCAAGTACAAAAACAATTAACTAGTTTCCAATGATCAAAGACACTGCAAATGCCTCAATAACATTTGACGTCCCTTAGTGAAGGAGCAATCTCATTCTTTCAACACTACTTGTCTTGAAATAAGGAGGCAAAAACAAGGGCAAAACACGACAAGAATTAAGAATACTGAAGTTTCAAAGAAAAGCTATGCAGAAACAAGGCACTACCTAAAGATTAGCAGAGGCATTAGTATCTGGCAAAAGGCCTAGAATTCCTTCTCTCACTAAGAGGATAAGCTGAAGCACCCTTGCTAGCTTTGCTGAGCCATTAAGAGAAGTCTAATACTTGTTTGCATGATACCTGTGTCAGAAATAAATGAAATTCTGCAAGTGAGGCGTTTCAGGAGACATGCTTACACTAGGAAGTGGATCTTTGCAAAGGCTACAGCTCAATACTTGAATCTACTTGACTGAATTTCTTCTCATGCTTTTCCCTTTTAGGGGCTGGGAGCAGGTACCCTCCAGTTCCCCCTGCTGAAAAGCCCATTAGCAACCGGGCTGCATGCTCCTGAAGCAAAGCTCCCTCTTCAGACTGATCTTAAGGGAATTCTGCTAGTTGTTCTGACACTGCTCGACAAAACAAGACAAATCACAGGAGGTGGAAATAACCAAGGTAACTTCATAAGTGCACTCCTGATCTGAAATCCAACTGTGCATTAAATTCAGCTGCCACATTTCTCATTCTCATACTGTAGACTGTTACCTTCATCTCCTTATGTCACTGCAAGCTTGGCATGTACAAGTACATACAGATACAAGTACTTGTTGACATATTAGAATACACTGTAGCTTTCTAGTCTGGCTGGTCAACATTCCATCTTTTAGTTGCTGTCCAAAGCAGAACACTAACAGCACCACGTTTATACAAAAAAGTGCCCAAACTTTCTCAAGCCCTGTAAATAATTTGATTCAGTTCCTCTGCAACCAAGTCTATTCAGTGCGTACATGTAATAAATATGAGAGCTTCTGTGATGTTCTACGAGTGTGTAGCTGGGATGGAAGTCTAGTATTTCTTTCACTGACATAGTTAATCAACTAACCCATATTAAAAAGTTACATACATGTATTTTGTAGGTTGCCAATTACAACGAATACAGATTTCAAAATAACAGAAAGTATTTTTCCTGCACATGTATTAAAAAAACCAAGCCTTAACCACATAATTCAGCTAATCAGACAGTAATAACACAAACATTGACTACTACTACCAGAGGGTGATAACGAGCTGAAATTCTCAAAGTCCTAACTGAACAGTCTGAACTATTTATGTTGCTGTTCAGTGGCTGGTATGAGGAAAAGGTTTACACTGATTTCTGCAAGGAACAGATGGAGGCACTTTACTCCAACCAGTGCCCAGTGACAATGTAAACACAGTCTCATATAAGGCTGAATGACAAGGACTAAGTTATTCACTCTGTATGGATGTTAGTAACTAAAATTATCTAAAATACAGAAGTTCCATTTCAGGCCTCAGTAAATTTTAGAAAAAATGACTCAGCAAAAAGTGTTAAGGTGCCAATTGAGCAAAGGTTAGTAACTTAGTGAGTTAACAGAATGCTCTACTTTTAATGCATGATGAGGAAAGAAGCAAATAATACCCTGTAGGATAATTAATAAATACTACTACACTATAATACAATCAATCATAATAATTTTGTTATTTTGCCTTCCACAAAAGATTCTGACTCATTTGTGATCTGTCAGCAACTGAGCAGATTGCTTAATTTCTCCGCATGTTTCTGTGTTTGTCTACACAACGGTGATCAGGTAAATTTAAGTGACCACAGTGCAGATAGGTATTATGGGCAAAGCATAAAATTTTTACATGAAAATGGCAACTATAAACATTTTCTCCTATAATTTTATTAAAAACTTCAAAATAATCACATTGAACTGTCAAAACACAGTTTCCACTTACGTGTTTTTCCATGTACAAAATTCTGTAATGTATTATTAATACCACTGGAGGTATCTATATAAACAAAGATCCATGTAGAAATCTTTCTAAGCCAATCTGGCTTTTGTGATGTCTCAATGTATTTACATTGGTTTAGAGATCCTTTAAGTAAAGAGCTCATTTCTAAATATTTTTATGCCAAGTGGAAAAAAACCCCAAACATCAGAAAACAAGAAAATACCTCATTTATCTTCTCTTCAGATTTCTCATCTCGGTTATTTCTGAATTCTTCATTTATCTTTTGTCTTGCAGCTAAATAAAGTAAACAAAAAAAGTAAAGAATGAACAAAAATTGTATTTTCAATTTGTCGCTTCCCCAAAGTTAAGAATCTTAAGTCCTTTATGCCACCCTCCTGGGGCACTTGGATCAAAGTATTTCAGTGTAAGATTTCCATGTAATTCACCTGATGTCACATTTTAAGTTGACTGGTATACAAATAAAATAAGATTCACTATTTAGCATTCTGTATTGCATACAGAACATGGTTTACCAAAAAAAGCAGGATTAATCCCCTGAGGAAAAAACATACAGAGAGAATTAATTCTAATGCTTTGTACAGTTAAACACGCTTTGGTTGGACTGAAGAGAGTAAGTTAAAAAAGAAAAGAAAAAAATCTCCCAGGAAGATCAGGAAGATTCAAAAAAGAGATGTGTCCCTTTCAAAATATGGGTTGGGTGCTTGAATCTAAGAACCATTTATTTTGTTTCAAATTAAAGTATGTCTGGTTATGGACATACAAGTTTTCCCAATGATTACTTGAAAAATACGGAAGAGAATGTAAAGAAGGATTATGTTAAGAATTCTCTTTCTCTGTATTCCAGGAAAGTTCCACAGAAATACAGGTAAGCATACACCACATAAAACAAGTATCTCACCTTCAAGGGCTTTGGTATCATTTTTAAAAACTTCTTGCCGTGTTCTGTGCAACAACTTGAAAAGCTTCAAAACCTGCCAATACAACATCAATAGAATTTACTTATTTGCTAGCAGGATTGTTAGTTAAAATTAACATTTCACAATTGAAAACATTTTGGTTGAAATTTCATGTTCTTTCCACTTAGTATAGAATTTGATATGGAATCAGTATCTAAGATGCTTTATTTAAATTCCTGATAAAAAATCTTGCAGACAAAGCAGATGTGATGTCATCAAAATCTTAAGACAGGTCTAGATATTTCAAATTACCCTACGATGCTGGCACCACAATCCTAAATAATTATTTGGCATGATGGGAATACAATCCTGGAAATACATGGACACAAGCATTATTTATTGTGCCAACATCAAACAAGCCCAACAAACCAGAATAACTCTAAAAGTCAAGTTACTTGAAGGCCCTGTCGGGGGTACATCAGAGGATATTCTCCAGCTATTGAAACAAATAGAAATAGAAATGGCTAAAGTATTCTCATATCATAATCTTCTACAGGTGATGTGGCAAAACCAATGCAAAGTCCTTCCCTTAAATGTAACTGCCAGGTCAGCAAAGGAAAACTTCTGTAAAAGCAAACACTCAAAACATCAGGATTTACAATGCAGGGAAGACACACCTGAATACGGATGAAAAGCAAACCCCCTGAGAATCACAGCTCACAGTCGTGGTTTTGGTTGATCACTCATACAGACTGCAATGAACTAGTGAAATCCTCAAGTCCTTGTGAGACCTTTTTGGTGCTTGCCACAGACTGAAAAGAATCTCTGACAAGCACCAGAAGAATGTAATCTTGGTAACAATATGCCTTTTGGAGCTCCTTGTAGTACTTCCTACCATGTTTTGGCATCTCTAGAGGGCACAATTCTAGGTAATTCATAATAATCTCAAATTGTTTTCTCACTATTAGTATTCCAAATATTTTTTAGAAGGACATAGAGGAAACACAGAGCTGTAACTTAGAAAAACCAGAAAATTAACAGAGCCACGTTGTTTTTAATTACACCATTCCCTAGATGGGTGAATCTGTGGACAGTAAATTCACAGAATTAAAACACAACAAATAAACTTCTTGCTTTGCAGATTATTTTAACATCCTAAAGTTTTTCTACCCCACAATATTTTTGCCATCTCTGCAGACAGCAAATTAATATCACAAGTTGTTTTATGCTGAAGACATAAAACTTGAAGTTTTTTTATGGTTATTCTGAACAATTTGATGAGATATTTTCAGACATTTTCCTACCCTTATAGCAATCTACAGCTCCCTCACAGGGTGAAGAGGAGAGGCAAGCACTGATCTCTTCTCTCTGGTACTCAGTGACAGGACCCAAGGGAATGACCAGAAGTTGTATCAGAGGACATTTAGGCTTTGTATCAGGAAAAGGTTCTTCACCCAGAGGGTGGTTGAGCACTGGAACAGGCTCCCCAGGGAAGTGGTCACAGCACCAGCCTGACAGAGCTCAAGCAGCTTTATACAACTCTCTCGGGCGCACGGTGTGACTCCTGGACATGGTCCTGTGCAAGAGCAGGAGCTGGACTGGATCATTCTGGCATTCCCTTCCAATCCANCGTCACAGTCCCACAGAGGGGAATTCCATCTCGGGATGGAGGGACCACAGCCCAGCCACATCTGGCCCAGCGTCCCTGGTCAAGCAGCGACATCCCGGAGCACGTGGCACAGGATTGTGTCCGGACGGTTCTACCCCCACGGTGGGGGGACTCCACAACGTCTGTGGACAATCCGCTGCAGTGCTCGCTCANCCAGCCTGACAGAGCTCAAGCAGCTTTATACAACTCTCTCGGGCGCACGGTGTGACTCCTGGACATGGTCCTGTGCAAGAGCAGGAGCTGGACTGGATCATTCTTGCATTCCCTTCCAATCCAGGATATTCTCTGATCCTATCTCTTCAAGCTCCTGAAAAATTTTCACCACACCCGCCACGGAGTAGCTGTATTAGATGGACTTGATCAAGCTATATTAATGCAGACTCCTGTGACCTCTACAGTCACCTGCTTTGACAGAGAGCTCCACCAATACCTCAGTCTGTCGTACGCCCACAACTAAGTCTCAAGACACTTCTGAAAGAGGCACCGACAGGACATCACACCGTAGTAATGAAAGGGTTTAATATCGTTAAGCCTTTCTTTTTCCCTACCTTACTCTACGAGACGTGCTTTTGATGCATTTTAACCTCTGCTCATCACATCTCGCTTCCTTTTCCCGCAATGGCCTTTGCCTGCAAGCCCCTGCTTTTTTTTTTTTACCTACTGTTGTGTCCCTCTTGTCCTGAAAGTCTACGTATTTTGGCTCTACAAAAGCTACAGCTCNAGAAGTTCTTCCTCGTGTTCAGGGGGCGCTTCTGTGCATCCGTTTCTCTCCATTGCCTCTTGTCCTGTTGCTGGGCAGCACGGAGAAGAGCCTGGCTCCCTCCCTTCACACACTGACAGACATTGACAAGGTCCCCTCCCAGTCTCCTCGAAGCCGATCAGGCCCAGCACCCAGAGCCTTTCCTCGCCAGAGAGATGCTCCAGTCCCATCTTCACTGCCCTCTGCTGGGCCCGCTCCAGGAGCTCCCTGTCTCTCTTTCACTGGGAAGCACAGAGATGCACACAGCACCCCAGATGTGCCTCATAGGACACAGCAGAGGGGCAGGATCACCTCCCTGGACCTGCTGGCAGTGCTATTCCTATTGCACCCCAGGGCACCAGTGGCCCTCTTGGCTATCCAAACAGTGCCAGTCCTCGGTGTGCCCAGGTCTGGTGGGCACTGCATGCAGGAGGAGCTGAAGGGGGTCCATAGCAGGCAGGCAGTGCTGCCCACAGGCTCCACTTAGCCCGCTGGAGCTCTCGGTGGCCCAGGGACCCCTGCCCTCTGAGGGGAACCATGGAGAGGACGAGAGGCTGCTCCCTGTCCAGCACCCCCTGCCCAAGGTCCGCAGAGCACCGTCCAGGGTAGCACAAGGACCAGTGTGCTCTACTCTTCCTTCTGAACAAAAATCTAATTGTTTCAAATGGGTAACTGGAAAGCCATCAGTTGTTTGCAACACCTAGAATGGCCAGTAAATGATGATGTTTGCTGTTGCTTCAAATCAGTTTTTATTTTGCCAGACTGTTTTCTTGCTCTTGCATTGGCAACCGCCTTGCCAATGGCAGCTCAGAATCCTTCCTTACTGGGGTGCCTTCTCCTTTCCCAGTCTATTTTTTCACCACTACAGAAGAAAAGTTGTGGTTACAGTTCCTTGTTTCTGTGGTTATCAGTAGTATCTCGGGATTCCCCTGGTTCCTAGGTACCCAGCTGTACTTAGAAGAGGCCAGCTGCACTTTTCAAGGACACGTTTGGCTCCCAGGATCAGAGCTGCCAAGCTGGCAGGCTTTTTTTTTTCTGCTGGTGTTATCTGACAGGCATTTTTTTCTGTTCAGTCATTTCCCCTCTCTAGTCAGGTCACCTTCTTGACTGCTCACATCAAGATCCCCACAGCCCTGGCTTGCCTTATTCACACCTTGGCTGACCAGCCCAGCCTTGGCCTGTCTGATACTTCTATGAAACTGAATTGCCATTCTCTTGAAAAATAAACAAGCTTATAGTTCAGCAACACATCATTCAGCATTAGCATAAGGATTTTCTGTGTAATCAGCTTTACTGCTCACTAGACCTCTAGCTTCAATACACAGTCCATTTAATCATTTAATTGCAATTACATTGTAAGCTAGTTGAAATACACGAACACTAAACTACTACTCAATAATTTTAATATTGTTATTATTTAACTGTAAGCATCTATTAAATACTCCTTTTTACTATGTAACTCATAAAGAAACTCAATCTGTTAGCAGAAGTGATGTTTATTCATAGATTTATTTCCAAGAATAATTATTGCAGATGTGAATGAATGAATTAGACCCTTTGAAAGGACCTTGTTTTATTCAAAATAATATATATTTTGCTGTTTACATGGTGAGACAAAAATATATGCTGAAGTCAACTATACGAAAAATTGTTTTTTGCTTTTTCAGAGAAAACTTTAACTTGTCTCTTTATGTCTTCTCTTGACATAGAAATATGTTTTTTAGACTGGTTCCACAGCGGCCTGTGGAACTACTTAAAATATATTACCATGTGCAAATGGATCTGAAATAAGTATTTGTACATTAAACTCCTGAGTCCGTCTAGCTAATAATATCAGATCTTCTGTTCTTTCACAAAATACATTTAATTACTGAGAAAATGGGGGAATAAAATTAATCATTTATTTGCTGAATAACCATGGTTAGACAACAATATAACTCACAGAAATTCGTCCCTGAAGCACTTCTTTTAATTGTTGTAAAGCTCCAATACCATCTGTAGGACATATATATGTCAAAATATCTTAATGCAGAACCACCAGCTGAGGAAGAGAATATAATTTCAGTGTTTAATGTGCTTGATCAGAGTTTTGTTCAGGGTATCTCATGATAAACTATTTCAGAGTTATAACCAGAAATATATGACAAATTCTGCTCTTTTATAACAAGTTCAGGTAATCAGCTGTGGAACCATATGAGGTTTAAGCCACTTAGCAGTATTTATTCCCTGCCTCCCTCCAGAATGCTTTCCTGTGAGATTTTTTTCTAGAGACAAATTATATAAATGTCTGTATTAATATCTTCCTAGACAAATCTTCAGGGAAATCAATCTACTTTATTTGTGAAGTTTAGAAAATCAAAGAATCTAGAATGGTCTGGGTTGGAAAGGACATTAAGATCATCTAGTTCCAACACCCCTTCGGTGGGCAGGGACATCTTTAACTCAACCAGGTTGCTCAGAGCTCCATCCAGCCACTTCCAGGGATGGGGCATCCACAACTTCTCTGGGCATCCTGTTCCACTGCCTCACCATGCTCACAGTAAAGAATTTCCTCCTCATATCCAATTTAAACCTCCAGTCTTGCAGTTTAAAGCCATTCCCCCTTGCCCTGTCACAACATGCCCTGTAAAAAGTCCCTCTCCATCTTCCTTGTAGGCTCCCTTCAGGTACTGCAAGGCTGCAGTTAGGGCATCCTGAAGCTTTTTCTTTTCAAGGGTGAGCAATCCCAATTCTCTCAGCCTTTGCTCATAGGAGAGGTGCTCCATCACTCTAATCAACTTGGTGTCCCTCCTCTGGACTCACTCCAACAGGTCCATGTCCTTCCTGTGCTGGGACCCCAGAGCTGGATGCAGAGTTCCAGGCGGGGTCTCAGCAGAGCAGAGCAGAGGGGCAGAATCCCCTCCCTCCCCTGCTGCCCACGCTGCTTTGGATGCAGCCCAGGACATGTTTGGCTCTCTGGGCTGGGAGTGCCCATGGCTGGGTCATGTCCAGCCTCTCACCCACCAGCACCCCCAAATCCTTCTCCCCAGGGCTGCTCTCCATCTGTCCATCCCCCAGCCTGTGTTGGTACCGGGGCTTGTCCTGACCCAGTTGCAGCACCTTGCACTTGGTCTTGTTAAACCGCATGAAAATGAAGCTTTGTGGTTACTCTTCTAAGTTTCTGGGGTTTTTTCCCCCTGCTTTTTTATTTCTCCTATTTCATGACTGGTGCCATATATATTAAAACAAGAAGAGTTTACAACTAGATGTATAGGCGTGTAACTTTTGTGTTGCCCTCTGTGAATTACTGCTTGGTCATATTGATTAGTTTGTTTCATGGTTACGAAATTACTTGTGTGCAGAAGGGCTGACACATTAAACTGACCTTCTGCAGGATCCTGATTCCAGGAGCACACCAAACAGCTGCAAACTTGTATGGAAAAGCTAACGGCAGCCCAGCCCGGAGCAGTCTGCAGAGGCTAGTCCCAAGAAATCACACAGCTATCTGAGTTGGATTTGATAAGCAGTACCTCTGCCGGCCACAGCCCCTCCCGGGACCGCACTACTTCCGCAGAACCGCGTTTCACTCCGCAGCGTTGATCCCTGCGCGCAGCCACCAACACTTCCCCCGCCCGGATCCCTCCGCACCTCCCGGGTCAGCGAGGGCGCGCCAGCGCGGGGGGCGGGGACAGGCAGGAGAATGACAGGCGGAACCACCAATCAGGCGGGCAGGCACGGCCGGCGTCCGGCGTTGGCCCAATGAGCGCCGGCGGGGCGTGGCCGNACCGTCCCTGGAGCTGCATCCGGCTCCTTGCCAAGGGTCGGGGGTTGTCACTGCTGGTGTGGGAGCGTAGCCGTGAAACCTTTTCCACCCACGGGCAGCCTCCTTGCGGGTTCCGAGCACCACAGCTAGCCGCTTTTGCAGGTCCCGATGTGCCTCTCCGTAGCCTTGTGGGGGTTATTCAGCTCTGCTGCCAGGCTTTGGCAGTGAACCTCCGAGAAGGATTGCTGGTGCATCACAGCATGGTAGGGCCTAAATGGAGTAATCAGCTTTAGAAGAAATGCAGCAATTGTATCCAAAATGTAAACTAACTAGTATTCTGTGTAAGATCCCCTGCACTTTTTCCCACCTCCGCCTTCAGATTGAAATACAGGAGCTCCATTAACAGGAGCTTTTGCTTTTGAAATGTGGGATTATTCTCAGTGGAGACTCTAAGGATTCAGTTTGTCAGATTTATGTGTGTAAAAATAATTCACCGCTTGAAACAGTGTTTTCTTGATAGATGGCAGAGTTGTTGCAGTTGCCATCTGCTCTAAAGAATATTGGAAGTGTTCATTGCTTTCTGAAAGTCATGGTTATGTTACTGCTCTGTGTTTATATGAAGGTGCGTGCTCTTTCTTTACCCTGTTCAAAGCTCTGTGAGTTTTTTCTTCGGCTGTAATGGCTACAACAGAGTAACCTGAGCACTACTTGATTAGGAATTGACTTCGCTGAGCTTATAACCCACTTTGACAGCCGTTTGTGCAGTGTTTTCTGGAAGAGTCATTACCTGCAGTGCCTCACTTGATGTTTACTTCAAAGTGCACAGAAATGTAGAACTTCTAGGTTTTAATTAACTGGTGGATGATCTTCAATTAATTTTGTTGTCTTTATGGAGGTCTTTTTAGAGGTGGCTGGAAGTGTTAAAATGAGAAGGGTAAGGAAGGCCTTTAATCAATAATTGACCTTTAGAGAAAAGGAAATACTGAAAAGTACAAAGTCTCTGTGGAATTACGCCTTATCACTGTTTTTCCAGTTGACTCTAAACTTGCTGAAATGAAGTTTGGTTTCCCATGCGCTCATGAACTTCTGTGGTTGTGCTTTTTCCTTAATACTCCTTCTGCCTTCTGTACCACAGAAAACTACTAACTTCCAGTCTTTTGCTCCTTAAATTCTTTGATGCGGTTTAGCCGTTTGCATTCTGCCTCCATGGGACTATATAATAGAAAAGCTGCTTACAAAATGGTCAGCTCAAAGTAAGATTTATTTATTTGGGTGCACATTACTTTTACTCATCAGTTATTTACTTACTGTCCTTCTCTGTTTGGAAGATATGAACAGTCATCAGAGATCCAAACTGGGCATTATCTTTAAGATACCTTAAAACTGACCAGATTTGGTATATAAAAGATGAGGTGTATACAAGATTAATGCAAGCTGAGTTCAGGCTATTCACCACTTTTACTCTAGACAAAAGCCATGTTTCTCAGTAGAAGAAAAAAAGCAGTACAGTTGCAAAGAAAATTTACTTTATTGATTCACCAAAAAAAATATCTAGGAAATAAGTATTTCAAAGAATCTAGGTATGTGTTTTTAAGTATACACTGTCTGTGACATAACACAACCAGTAACTACCTGGTGTTTTGCTGTTAAATGTGGTGGGTAAGTCAGATATGTCCTTGGACTAATGATGGCAGAGTGCCTGCTGTGCCTCTGCACGTTTGTCAAGGTTGCAGTAGCAAGTCCCAGTTTTGTGGCTGGCCATTTGTACAAAGAGATATAGCTTCATTTTCTCATGTCTATTGGCAGTTCCTAATTTGAGATTTAGGTGGTGCATGCAGTGTCTGATTGGTTGTAGTTTTGGTATTTGCGTAACTTCAGTTGAGGTTCAACTGCTCACTACAGACAGTTGTTTGTATTTCAAAAGTGATGCCTTTCTCTCAATTTGAGAATGTCTGAAGCAGACTCAGTCTTAATGCATTACTCTGAAATACTTCGTGCATTGAGAACAGAAATATAGCCTCAATCACATACCTTCAGGATCTTTGGAACTGCCTTTCTGTCTTTGACCAAGGAACTATTCAGGCATAATTGGAAGATGATTATCAACTCTTTGCCATTTATTTTGTTAGACATGGTGTTAATAAAAAATAAATAAGCATAAATGTACTTTTTATAGGCGTGCATGCCAACAGCTCTACTGGTTGTTATGCATGTGTTGCAATAATAAATTTTGAAAATGACTGTGTATTACTTCTCTGAGAAGGCTGTAGCTTTTAAACAGTACTTTACCGAGTAGTGGTTTTTTTCATACCAGCAGGTTTTGGTAAGTATTGTTTTGTGTTTAGAATTTATAGGATGTAGAATAATATATCACTCAAGAAAAAATAACATCTCTGCGTTTGGGGTATATGATAGTCTGCTGAAGTATGTATTTAGTTGGGCATATTGATTTGAAACTCTTACGTTTCTCTGAAGCAAATTATATTTTATCTGTTTGTTGTTCCTCCAGTGCCTCGCGTTCCATGATATTTCACCCCAAGCTCCAACACATTTCTTAGTGATTCCTAAGAAGCCAATTGTCAGGTTGTCTGAAGCAGAAGATTCTGATGAATCTGTAAGTACTCTAAAGGTTTTCTCTATACCAAACTGTGCTTCTAATTACTTCCATAATGTACTAGACTGTCCCCCTTTTCCTCCTGACATTGCAAAGAGGCAAAGTAGTTTTCCAATACTATAACCTTTGTCCTCTAGCTTAAAAAGATAATAGAGTTAAGATTTTACAGTAAAATTGGCTAGAGAAGGCAAAATATATCTGTATGTGTGTATTTTTCCCGGCAAAATGGATTGGTATTTGTAATCTTATATTCCTAATGTCTGTTTCATCATTTGCATACAATAGTACTTACTCTAATGCAGACTTGGGGGTTTTTAGCAGGTCAGAGGTGAAGAAAAGGAAGGTTAGCTGAGAGGTGCTGAATATTTCGTTTGTAACTATAAACATCAAGCTCAAAGATTTTGTAAACTTTAAATGGTAAGATAAAGTTTCTTTTCCACCAGAATTAAGTATGTTGTCTGAAGAAGTAGTGGGGGCTTTAACCATGAAATAAATTTAGATTCTCTGACACCTGTAGTCTGTTACAGCCTGGCTTGAAAAAAATCAGTAGTTCTATTTTTCCCCTATATTGCAGATAGTCAGTCTTTATAGTTTTTCTTGGGAAATGCCAGTTGCAGGCAGACAACAATTTGAAGAGCGGTGGCTGAATTACTGAGAATTAACTTACTGGCTTATTGGTTCTTTGCTCTCATTCCTTCCCTTCCTGCTCTTTCCCCTTTTCTGTGTGTTTTCTGTTGGTTGTTTTTTTCTTTTTTTTTTTTTCTTTCTCCTCCAGCTTCTCGGGCATTTAATGATTGTTGGCAAGAAGTGTGCTGCTAACCTGGGCCTGACCAATGGATTCCGGATGGTTGTGAATGAAGGGCCTGAGGGTGGGCAGTCTGTCTATCACGTACATCTCCATGTTCTGGGTGGTCGTCAGTTGGGCTGGCCTCCTGGCTAAGATTTGTGCACCACAGGAGTTAACTGCATGCATACAAGTTACCACCAAATAGATTTAATATGTTGTCCATCCATCTAGCCACTGTTAGTGTATTGTTTTTTTTAATGTGTGTCTACAGAGGGTAATAAATGCTCTGAACAATATTCGCACAATAAAGATTAAGCATGTGGGAATCGTCTCTGTCTGGTGTGCCTTACTGATGGAAACAACTCTGAAGTTAAAATGATNCGGCGGGGCGGGGCCGCGGGAGGAAACCGCGGGTGACGGCCGGCGGGAGCCGCGCGGGAGCCGCCGCCATGGCTGACGAGATCAGCAAGGCGCAGGCGGCGCGTCCCGGCGGGGACACCATCTTCGGGAAGATCATCCGCAAGGAGATCCCCGCCAACATCATCTACGAGGACGAGCAGGTGCGGGCGGTGCAGGGGCCGGGGGCGCCGTGGGGGCGCTCGGGAGTGAGGCGGGGCGGGCGGGGCGCCTGCGCGCCTT
>VWZQ01010190.1:81178-141921 GCA_013397015.1 Myiagra hebetior | reverse complement strand
GTTGTTTTTTTCTTTTTTTTTTTTTCTTTCTCCTCCAGCTTCTCGGGCATTTAATGATTGTTGGCAAGAAGTGTGCTGCTAACCTGGGCCTGACCAATGGATTCCGGATGGTTGTGAATGAAGGGCCTGAGGGTGGGCAGTCTGTCTATCACGTACATCTCCATGTTCTGGGTGGTCGTCAGTTGGGCTGGCCTCCTGGCTAAGATTTGTGCACCACAGGAGTTAACTGCATGCATACAAGTTACCACCAAATAGATTTAATATGTTGTCCATCCATCTAGCCACTGTTAGTGTATTGTTTTTTTTAATGTGTGTCTACAGAGGGTAATAAATGCTCTGAACAATATTCGCACAATAAAGATTAAGCATGTGGGAATCGTCTCTGTCTGGTGTGCCTTACTGATGGAAACAACTCTGAAGTTAAAATGATGTTCCCTGGAGTTTGAAGCATGTAATGTGTTTCGGTCTGCTAACGAGTCTTCTGTAGGCAGTGATTTGCGAAGGCATTTGAAACCTGAAGATGCGACCACTTAGCAGACTTTCCTGTCTTCTGGGAAGGAATCTAAGCTTTTTGAATGTGGTATGTAAATACTTGTAAAGCCAGTGTAGGCTGCTGCTGAAACTATTTTAAAAAGTGAAAATCCAAACATGCTCTGCAACGGCTGTGTCAGTGCAGTGCAGTGTGTTGGGAACACACTCCTGTTGGAGCTCTCTGCTGCATTATAAGGCTCAGCTTTTCCAGTGAGAATGGGTAAAACTACAGTCTTCATGGCAGCTGTGATAGTTCCATAGCACGTGGGTACTTGAGTTGTGACTTTGATCAAATTGAGGCCTTGAAAATACTGAACTGTTTTAAGATGTTCAAGGCATTTCTTGGCACGTAAGCAGCATGATATAGTATGAATGTATATATATTTTAGATTCCAGATTTTAGTGAGCAGATCTCCTTCAGTTAATAGTACTTTCTCTGTATTGCTGCATACGGTTGTTCATGCAGCACAGCCATCAGATCTCCAAGACAATACATTTTCTTGAAGTTAGGGTTACATATGTGTCTGCCAGTGTAATTACAGAACAACTGTTCTTTCTGATAAAGATGTCACAACTAACTGGTTTTTATGATGAAAGATACTTAAAAGCCTCAGATGCCTTGATAAAAATTGGTTATTTGTGAGCATCAAAAGCGTTAAAGAAATACCCGAGTGCGTATAAAGGGTGTACAGGTAAAGCCAATTAATTGTATTTTCTGTTCAGACAAAACTTGCAAGTTTGGTAAAGCCATTTGAGTTCATTTGACCAGAAGATGCTCTGTAAGTACTTCTGAATGTTCTGAGCTTTCGGAGTTTTTACCCTAAGATGTGACTGAAACTGGAAAATCAGGTAGTGCTTCTGAAGGGTCTTGGTCTACAGTTGAGTTAGGAGTAAACAGGTGGTTCTGTAGTGGTAGCATAATGGCTCTTCTCCTGTGTAACTTACATAGGAGTGAAGAAGAAAACCACCCAATCTCCAGAGGTACAACATCCCTGAACAGAAGCTGAATGTGTATCACAAGAATGAGGTATCACTAGCAGACACAGTGGGGCTGCAGTAAAAGTTTGTGGCTGGGAAGCTGGCTATCAGAACAAGTTCATGGAAGGCCCTTAAGGATAGTGAGATGAACCATTGGCATCCAAATGTGAGAAGGGGCATGTGATGTGTGTACTGCTTTGACTTTCCTAATTTATAGTGTATGTGCTTTTTACCAACACTGGCACATGTGATTTGAAGCATGACTGGTGAAGTTTTCGCTGCTGAACCCTGTATGAAAATAACCCAGTAAAACTTCCGTTTCTTTACTTGGAATCTTGGAGATGTACTTGCAGATGTATGTGCTTCAGGAGGGTAAGAAGACTTCCAAGTGAGGACAGAACCATGAATCTGTTGCAAAGGTAGCCATTAGGCCAGCTTACTAACTAGTTTAATTGTGCTTAGGTTTCATATCTGTACCTTCTGGGTTGATGCTCACATGATGAGTAGCACTGAGACCTGTCAGACAGTGGAATACTCAATGTGGGAAAAATATAATTGAAGAAAAACTTTTCCCTACTTTGTGCATATAGGAAGTGGGAGAACTGGACATTAGTTGACCGCTTCCACCTCTCAAAAGTACTTGTCAGTTTGTTGCTAAAAGGCAGACCAGCCTCCTTGTCATCAGTTTTATTCTGCTTGCATTGCTTTTACTTCTGTGGCAAGGTGATGGCTCCAGTGCAGCTGCTCTGTCCTGTGATTTTTAAGGCCACTTAAAATGAGATGTGTTAACTGCATCACAGAGAGGCAACAGACTTCATCTTAGTAAAAACCAGGGCAATGGACATGAGAAAGTAGAGTTATACTACCTATCCTTTTACTGTACTGAAGTGATAGATCTGAAACACCCAGCGGAAAATCTTGATCTCTTTTCTCATGTTATCAAATGTAGCTGGATGACAAAAGCCTGTGAGCAATTCAAGGATTTCACCTTTATATAATCTTCATGGGCTGAAGGTGGAAACAATTTACTTGAAAAATACAGGTTGATATATAATCTGTGTCCACTTAATGGAATGGCTGAGCTAGGCAACATCTATTGTTAATCTCTATAAACTCCCTGAAGTATCTGGAAGGTGTTCCATCTTATCAACAGATAAGCATGGAGTGGAGAGTGTGTTTGGAAGCAATAGGGAATTTTAATGTGGCTTGTCATTTCAGGAAGATTGCATTATAACTGTAAGCTTTAGTGGTGTCTAGTGGAATTTGTGTCTAATTTTCCGGATAATACCACTATTACATCACTCTTAATCATAGACAACCTGTCTGAGAGAAAGAGCTAAACTGCACATGAGAAATTTATGTGAGTTTTTAAAATGCCAGATACTGAGTTTGAAGTTACACTTCCTAACTATAAAATTTGGCATTCTTTTGGGTATTGAGCTGTCTGCATGTACCTATGGAGTTCTTTAAAAGCCCATGACAGTAACAATTGCAGGTTTGAATAAATCATACTGACTAAGGCTGCAGTTGTCTTATTTTTTCCTTTCTGTTTGCTGTTTTCTTGTGTGTTAGAACTCATTTTTGTGGACCACACTCAATTTTTGTGGAATGTCTCTGAGGAACACTGTGTTGATATTTTATTTGGTTATGTTTGCGTTTGCTGTGGGTTTAGATACAAAGTTCTGTCTTGATTTATTTTATGCTCCAGTTACTGGGGGGAAAAACAGCCATTGCAACAATTCCTTTTACTTCTTAACAGATAGGAAATGTCCGGTAAACTAGGCAAAATTTAATCTTGTTTTATTGTCAATTCCAGTTACAAATTTCTTTCCTTTTGAGAAATTCTATATACTCCAGCCAATTCACAGCTGAGCTTGAAAGGGCTGGGGGAAAAGCAAAACCTAGGCTAATGGTGTTGGGCAGAGCTGTTTGCCAGTTTTGACCATTAGGTATGTACCCTATACCTACCTGTCATCAAGGATTTGAAATGTGGGATTTCACTGGACTGTGACGTGCTTACGCATGACACTTGGGGTAGTTGCAGGGCTGCCAGGTGGGAGAAGAATCTTGGATCTGAGTCTAAAATTCAGTCTTTTGGGTAGAAGTTGAAAAATAAGTGGTGTTTTAAGAAGTCAGTGCTTTAGTAATTGGGTTAGGACCATGCCTCTTTGGCGATAGGAAAGTTGGGAAATAATCCTTTTAAGCAGGAAGCTTCAAGACAGCAAATTGTCCTGAGAAACAGAAGATCTTGAGAGAAGGAACATCTAGAGATTCCAGAAGAAAGAAACTACTTCTTCTCTACTTGTGGTAAAAGTAAAAAAGAACTGGCAATTCTGCATGCAAAGGATAAAAAATGTAAGTATTAGCCAGTAGGGTGTTCCGTATATTGTAAACCCAGCAACACCTGTGAAGATTTTTGGACTCAATGATTTTGGAGGTAATTTCCAACCTTGATAGTTCTGTGGTTCTGACATGTTAGGGAGTAGATGTGAATGTGGTTAATTTGGTCTTGCTAAATTTGCTCAAACACAATCTCACTGGACAGAATGCTCTTGGGATGTGAAGGGTAAAGGGACAAAAACTGAGGCTGGAGCTGTAGTTGCTGACCCCTTTTTTGTGAAGGATTTGTACTGTTGGTTTGGCTGAAGGTCAAGGACCAGTCAGTCTCTTAAAATCTCTTACAGACTTCAGTAGCTGAGAAGACAGTTGAGAATAATTATACACCAAAACAATCAGATATTTTTATTTTGTTGTTGTTTGTAGGGTAGCTGTACTTCTATCAAATTTTCATAGAGCAGAATCATAGAATATCCTGAGTTCAAAGGGACCCATAAGGATCATGGACTCCTTGTGCTGTGCAGGACAACCTAAGAATCACATGAGCATGAGACCATTGTCCAAACACCTGAACTAGACAGGCTTGGTGCTGTGACTACTTTTTGAGAAGCCTTTTCCAGTGCCCAGCCACCCTCATGGTGAAAGACCTTTTCCTGATACCCAATCTAAACCTTCCCTGACTCAACTTCATGTCATTTCCTCAAGACGGGTCATGACAGTGAAGAGGTCAAACCCCACTCCTCTGCTTCACCTTGTAAGGATGTTGAAGATGTCAGTGAGGTCTCCCCTCAGTCTCCTCCAGGCTGAACAGACCAGGTGACCTTAGCTGTTCCTTGTAAGGCTTCCCCTCCAGACTCTTCACCATCTCCATGGGCCTCCTTTGGTTGCTCTGTAGTAGGTTCATGAGCTTCATGTCTTTTTACGCTGTGGCACCCAGAACTGCCCCCAGCACTCGAGGTGAGGCTGCCCCAGTGCAGAGCAGAGCAGGACACTCCCCTCCGTTGCCCGGCTGACGATGCTGTGCCTGATGCCCCCAGGACAAGGTTGGCCCTCCTGGCTGCCAGGGCACTGCTGACTCATGTTCAACTTGCCACTGGCCAGGACTCCCAGGTCCCTTTGTGCAGCACTGCTCTCCAACCTCTTTTTCTGAGGTCTCTCCATACACCCAGGGTTGCCCCATCCCAGGTGCAGAATCTGGCACTTGCCCTTGTAAAACTTCATACAGTTGCTGATTGCTCAGCCCTCTTAATTTGTCAAGGTTTCTCTGCAGGGCCTCCCTCTCTGAGGGAATTGACAGCTTCTGCCAATTTAGTGTTGTTGGCAAACTTACTTAATATTTGTTTGAGTCCTGTGTCCAAGACATTTATGAAGATGTTGAAGAGAAGTGGGCCTATTGAATTTTGTCAATGTAAAAATTCTGTTACTGTGAATGAGATAATGAATTTTCTAGAGACCAAATAAAACATCATACTAATATTTGAAAGATGGAAACTGTATGTGGAAAATTCCCACCCTACTCTGTCGTAGTTGAGAATGAGAGCATTCTGCCTTGTCTATGTCTTATATTTTGTAGAAAGCTCTAAAGGGCCCTGGAGTATCCTCTTGCCAAACAAGAACAGGTCTGTCAGTTAATTCGTGAAATACACAGTGCTTCAGGTACTTTACTTTTCCTCTCTTGAGGGTGCCAGTCTAAGTGCTGTTTTACATAGGCAAGGAGGTATGATCAGTATTTTAGACAATGTCAGCTAGCACTTTCTGAGGCATCTGGTTGGACCCATAGGCTTTAGTCCCTTACAAGGTCGTTTATCCTTGCAGAGTGGGGATCCTGCTTTATATCCCTATGCTTCTTACTCTTATAGTAAGATCTAAACTACAGTGTGTGGCGTGTGCGGAATAGCAATTCCAGAAGCATAATTTCAGGAAGAAAATACCTGTGGGGAAAAGGAGAAGGAGAGGTGATGAGAAAAATACCCTTTTTTTTGAATGGTATGTTATATTTCTGGTGTTTTTCTCTCTGTACTTCGCTGAGTGCTCAGGTGTAGAAATCTGGAGGTGAAGTTGCGTAGCTTCCAAGAGTGGTTGCTTCTCTGTGGTTTCGCTCCATGTTAGGTGGGGGTCTCCCCCTGTCAAATAACCCGGTGGCAAGCCAAGGGAAGCCTAATGCCCTGATTTTCATCAGAGCTTATCTACCTGTCCATAACATTTCTGTACTCTTGCACAGAAGTGAGGTTCCAATGAGCTGTGGTGACAAACCTAACATCACAATACTTGCATAGGTCTTCCTTTCTGTCATCTGTTTATTGGAATGCATTCAATGATTAAGTTGCAAGTNACTTCTGGAAAAGGATTTAACATGATTTAATTTTTAGTCCAAAAGCTATATCCCATAAATTGTGTCTGGTTCTTAGTTTAGTTAGAACAGTTGGGTTTATGCATGATGGAATTAATCAGCTCATCACCTTCTTTTTTGTAGTGAGAAAAACCTAATTTGATTCTTAATATGGTGGGTTTTTCTATCATTTAGCAGCACAGCAGCATCCCCAAAATTGCTTCTGTTTTTATTCACAGCAGAGCAAAAACATGCATTTGCTTTTCCAGCTGTGACATGAAAACACTCAAGTGTTGAATCAGAAGATGTGAAGTAAATGAGAGTCATGGTACAGTTCATTTTCCGCTCTGAGGCACCTTGTTGATTTCATCTCAGTCTCCCTGGAGACTCCACTTATCATTAAGTCATAAGCTAGCCTAGGGCCTTCCTCTGTTATTTCTGCACAACCAGAATGGAATTTCAGCTTCATGGCCAAACAAGATGCATTGTGACTGTATCCCGTGGTTAGACTGCTTATTTATATTCAGTGAAGCTTAGCTTAGAGGAATGTGGAAAATACTGTCACTCTGGTCCCAGAAGATGTGTTGAACACTAACATGAGGATTAGGCTCATGTTTTGCAAAGGAAGATGGGAACAACAAGAGGGTAGAATTATATTCCTGTATTTGAAACTCAGGCCTCTATCTCATAGTAATGGCATTTGGGATAGAATATGGTGACTACTTTAAGTGCAAAACAGGATGCAGGGGTTGACATTTTTTAATAATTAGTATTTTCCTTCAGATAGCTTTTCAATTAAAAGAAGAAGAAAAGTTCTGACTGCGTGATATGTGTTCTGATCTTGCTGAGGCAATGCTATGTGATGTCTGTGTGTAAGTTATGCTGTAATCACACTTGCCCTCTTTGAAAAAATATAAGTAAACACGGACCTTTCTGGAGATAACCAGATCAAACAAATTGGTTCCTTGAACATATAAAAACTTGTGTGTCAAGGATATTGTTCTGTGTGGGGTTTTTGGACATGGGTGAGCTACACATTCTGTCATCTTTACTATCATTATCTTCAGACTTGAATGAGAGGCCATGTGTGTTACAGAAACCATCTGCGTAAGTAGAAGAGCATCCTGTCTATTGCAGAGAAAAAAATGTTTATGAAATTGTTTCAGACCTTTACAGCATCACATTTACCTTTGTAAGAGGTTTTAGTTTAGATTGGTTATGATTAGTGGTACTACTTCATCAGTATGTTAAGAAAGTGGTTTCCCGAGTTTATCCTGTGTATTATTGCAGGAAAAGAGAAAGTGTAGCAGAATAATGATCCTTGTCTTTAGAAGAACAGACTTCTTGAGTCAGATTGTAGATTAGATTCCATGAGAGGTAGCTGTGGAGAGGTCTAAGATAGTTTTTTGATTGTCAAGAATAGCCTCCTTCGGGCGCAGTAGCTACACGTTTTGAAGTTCACAGACGGAGGGGATGTGTCAGGGGGTCCACATGGTTGCAACTCTGAACTCAAGTGTGAAAAGCACTCATACACCAGTGGAAGGGGCGATGGGCTACATGGAAGAAAGAAACATTTCTCAAATGGTGTAGAAGAGCCAAACTCAGCTGGAACTGAAATTTGTGGTGGATGAGAAGGGCAGCAAGGGCAATCTAAGGAACATGTAGACCTGCCTAAAAGATGAGGTGGTAGACCTAGTGACACAGAAAATAGAAAAGGCTGAGTAGCATTTTTTGTTCTTTTTTTACTGGTAAGGTCTGCTGTCAGGTCTCCTAAGGCTGTGTACCTAGAGGCCAGGTTTGGGACACTGTAAAGAAAGATTGAGTTACAGACTTCTTAAACAGTCTAGACTTATGGAGAAGGTCATGGAACTGAGCAAGGTGCATCCAGTGCTTCTAAGGATACTGGTCAATGTCAGTGTGAAACCTTTCTCTATGACACTCAAACAGTTACGATGCCTGTGTGAGCTACATTGTGACTAGAAGAAGGTACGTATTACAGCTAGCTTGAAGAAAGGTAAGATGGATTTGGGGAATTTCAAGCCTAATTGAAGACTCCAGGGAGATCATTGAGTCAGTTTTCATGGAAATAATTTCTAGGCCCTTCAGGAAAATGTGATTGGGTAAAGCAAACAACAGAATTACCTGTTCAGATTGTGCCTGACCAGCCTGATTGCCTTGTACAATGATGTGAGTAACAGTGTGGATGTGGAGAGAACAAAATAAGTGATGCAGCGTCTTTGTATCTGAAGGGGATAAACATGACTGGATCGGTAGAATTCCAGGTGGATGGAAAACTGGCTGCACTCCTGGGTTCAAAGAGTAGGGGTTCAAATAGTGGCTGGTTAGGCATGACATTCCTTAGGGTTTTGAATTGCTAACATTTACTGTCCTCATCAATCACCTAGAAAATGGGATGGTGTACACCCTCAGGATATAAAATGTGACAAAAAACTGGGGATGGAAATGATGGATAAGCTGGAGGTTGAGACTGGTATTCAGAGGCACAAGTGGTTGAAAAAGCAAACTGATGGGGACCTTCTGAAGTTCAACAAAGATGCTGAGCCCTGCACTTGGATGGGACCAGTCTCACGCAACAGGTACACTGGGGACTGACTGGCTGCAAAGCTTTCTTGCAAAGCAGGATCTCGGAAGTCTGGTGGACAAAACGTTGAAGAAAAGTCAGCAGGATGCCCTTTGCAGCCATGAAAGCTAAGCACACCCTGGGCAGCATTAGGAGTGGTTTAATTGAGGGAATTCATTAATCCCCACAATTCAGCACTTACGAGATGGTGCCTGGAGTGCTTTGTGCATCTTGGGCTCAGTATTAAAGAAATGCAGATATACAGGAAGGAGTCTAGTGGTGAGCTATTGAGAAGGTTGCTGAAGCACATGATATTCAAAGGGAGAATATCCTGAGAAATTGTGTTGGTTTGTCTTGAAGAAGGAATGGCTTGGAGAGGGCTTTCTCTTCGTGGCTTTGTAGTGGGGGGTTGTTGAGAATTCAGACTTCTGGAGGTGCAGAGGGAAAGGGTATGGATCAATGGGCTGATGTTGCAGCAGGAGAAGTTCTGAGTAGGAATATTAGGAAAGATGTCACAGTGAGAAAGGTTAATTGCTGGAGGACATTGCTTTGAGAGACTGTGGAGAGTGGAGATGCCCAAAGCTTGACTAGACAAGACTGAGCAATGTTATCTGACTTAGAAGCTGGCTCTCAGCAGAAATGTGGACTAGGCAGTCACCAAAGGTCCCTTCCAACATTGTTCTGTGGTTCCATTAGCAGCAGCATAAACATCTTCTAGGAAGAGTCAAAATAAAGTGATGGAAAGGAAGCCATAAGGTGAAAGACCCAAACAGTCAAAATTACAGAACTGAAATAAAAAAATGTGAGGAAGAAGAGTTGGTTGTATCTGATATTCTGTAATTTTGAAATTTAAATGCAATGAGTCTTTATATGTTTGTGTAAAATTAATGACAAATCCTACCCTTCTGTCTTGAGGCAGGGAGAAATGCCATATTAAGCTGCTCATTTTAAGCCAAACTTAATTATAAATCAATGTCTGGAAACAATCAGAATGTGGAACACATTTCTTGCNAGAAAAGAAAAGAACACAAAGAAATGGAACAAAGGAGCATTAGAGCTCTTATGCAGTTATCAGCAGACTGAGTTTTCTTTATTGAAAGATGCAGGATTGTTTCTTGTTTTACAGGATATAAATTTTAAGAGAAGTGTGGACCATGTCCCCCTAACCCTTTGCATTCCCTCATGGATTGCAGCTATCTTGGGATATTATTCAGCCCCTGTTAATTCTCATGTGAACTAAGAAAAAGCAGATTAACTTGATACTGTATTAGTCAACTGTCTGGGAATGGTTACAGAGAAACAGAAAGTTGCTCGATAGGAGTTATTGGAGTCTGAAACTGCGATCCCCAAACTTCTGGTTGTATCTTAGTCCTCTTGCATCTTCCTAAGAAAAAGTGAAAACAAAGTTGAACATATTATATACTTGCCAATACTGTAAATCTTGCTGCCAAGATTTATGAAGTTAATTTGGTTAGTTGGTACTGTGACGTAGTCAAACCAGTAAAATTATTATATCCTCTGTCAACTAGATTCTTCTGTGTTTTGAAATTATAATTCAGGAGGACTGAGGAATTGAAACATGACAATATTAGGTGGGCACAAATGTTTAAAACCGTTGTTACAGCCCTGAAAGAAGTGACCTGCAGGAGCTGCCTGGCTAGTCTAGGCAGTTGTGGCCAGACATTAAAATTCTTCCTCCTTTCTTTCCCCAAGCAAAATAAGTTTTTGATGGATAGCCGTACATTTTTTTGACTCACTGTCATCAGTCTGAACTTTTTGTAGCTCCCATTTGAAATTCACTGGGATAGATTTTAACAAAATAAATTAGGCTTTCACAAGGAAATTTTTTATTAGTTGTTTATCTTAGACTTATGAAATGTACTGCATCTGATACATTTTAAAAGTGATATGACAAAATGAGATTTAAAAATTGAGTAAATTTTAAAAATTCAATACATTTTAAATGGAACAATGGATAATTGAACAAAGTAGTGTAAGAAAGACTACAGCAATCAAAAATTTAATGATTATGTAGTATAATGGAAAGGCAGAAGGCAAATCTCAAGGCATATAGCAGGATAATGGGATACTGAGAGTAGGAGATTAAATAAATATGGTTTACTGAACATGACTTCAGGTCCAGATACTGAGTATTGCAGTAAGTATAATTTTAATGCATATTTTATTAAAGTGTTTTTTAAATGCTCTTAACAGACATTTACCTTTGTAATTTACGCTGGTTTCAGTAGGATCCACATTCAGCTTTTCCTGAGCACTTACAAAAATTCTTTACGTCCTGTCTGGCTACACTGGGGCATATTAAAATATTAAAATATATAAAAATCATTGCAGTAGCGAGCAATATTGTTGTCCAGTGAAAGACATCCTGATTCCTGCGTGTCTTCTGTGACTGAAATGACACGGACTTTGTAAGCGGGTTCAGTGAAACACGCCACACCCAGGTATCCACAGAGAAGCGCCCTTGTCCCTTTGTTAGATCCGCATGCCGTGTTTCCAGGGGCAGGATCGTGCCTTGGAAGGGCGGATAGAATTCCCTATCCAGTGTCCGTGTGCTGCCGCGGCGCGGCCACGCGGGGGCAGCCGGACACCGTCGATGGGCTCGGCCTGCGGCGGCTCCAGCGTCCCGGCTTTCCCCTCGGTGTGACAGCGCTGAAAGAGCTGTTGAGTTTTTTCTCTCAATGGTGAGTGACTGCAGCGTTACTCAGTAGGGACTGAATAGTAGGAGCATGCTAGTAGCAAAAGTTGTAACGAAAAATAAGTGATAGAGGCTTTTAAATGGCTTCTGCTCTGATTCACAGTATTTCTGGTTTGCAGAACAGCATTCATGACTTCAGCGTGGTTTAGATTGCCTTTTTCCAGAGTTTTAGCTTCTAATTAGCTTGATACAATCTTAAGAGCTGCCGTGTGTTACTTTAGGAAGAAAATCGTGCTGGTGTCCTTGTGCATCATGCATTGATTGCCCTTGAGAATTCATTACATACACTCATATTTATATGGACTTGATGTTTCTGGAGCATCCTTTCAAAGAATTATCAATGTAAGTGCTACAAAGATGGCATGCATTTCATGTTTTGAAGGTGGCATGTGTAAAAACTTACCTTCACATCTATTATATCGTTACTGCAGGCACATAAATCATAGGTGGTTGCATAACTCTTTACAATAGAAATCCTGCCTTTGTTGTCTCATGATTCAGACAAGTACTGGATTGGTGCAGTGTATCGTTACATTTCTAGAACTTTATCAGAACCTTTACCTGAAAAGAGTCATTGAAAATCTCTGAGTAATAATTCAAAATAGCTTAACAACCACTTAGCTGTAATTACATAACAATGCAATTCTTTTTTCAAAAATGCTTTGGATTTATGCACAATTCTATAAAAGCCCCTACTGAATAATGCTGTAGTCACTTAACACTGAATGAAAAGAACAGTTCTTTTAAATCTTCAGGTAAAGAGTTACATTTCAGTTAGGAGGAGCATTAAGGTACAAAATGGGGACTGAATGCCAAGTATTGTCGAGGGTATTCTGAATCTCACTGGCTCTTTCATTTTGCTATTTGTTGTTGAGTTTTTGTTTTCTTTTTAATATTTTTTACCCTGCAAGTGGGATTCTTATGTCTGATTCACTAGCTCCTTTCATTTAGACTACAACTGGTGCCATGCATGGCTGAAAAACTTACAGAAGCAGGAATCAATCCTGTGTATGTCACGGACAAACACTTCAATTAACCAAGACAGCTCACAAGATGAGGTCCTTGAATATTCTTCTAATCAGAGGCACCCGTTTGTTTGCAAGAGCATAATGAGTATATGTGGTGCTGAAAAAATCAATCCAAATAATAATCCAGGAGTGCTATCTTTAGGTTAGCTGCAGACCTATGTTGGAATAGAAAGCACAGTAAAAAGTGTGTTGCAATTCTAAAATAGAAAGTAGTGGAAACTAATGAGAAGATTTTTACTTCAAGTTACACTCTACATCACCTGTAAATATAATTTTAAGTCTACAAGAAAAACATCTGTATTTTCTGTGTTTTTTCCCTAGTAGCTGCATATGTGTGTATGTTTTTACATTGCTGTTGTTAGAACAGTGAAACCAACAACACAGGACTTTCTCATGGAATCATAAACCAGATGAGACCCTTAAGACAGTATGTGTCTCATTTCAGGTTTTAGGCTGCCAGTGCTCTGAAAAGATGAAAATGAAGTAGAGAAGGATATATTTTCTGAATCTTAATATCCAATTCAGAATAATTTTGAGAACACTACTTTCAAGATATAAATTGTTTTAAAGAATCTTAATATGTAATTCCAGATCTTTCAGCAATACTTCTTTCAAGAAGTACATTGTTTTAAGGGTTTTGTTATTAAAATAGAAAAGGAAAAAAAAGGGTAGTGAAAACTGGTGGGTATAGTTTGGTCCTTGTATTGGGTTTGCATGCCAGATTTTGGTAGTGGGGCTGTTTGCAGGGGGCCTGCAGGGGTGGCTTCTGTGAGATGCAGCCAGAAGCTTCCTTGTGTTCAGCAGAGCCAGTCCCAGGCAGCTCCAAGATGCATATGCCACTTGCAACGCCTGGGCCAATTAGAAGTAATGGTAACTCCTCTGTGACAACTTATTTAAGAAGAAAAGAAAGTTATTGCACAGTTGTAATTGTGGCCAGAGAAGTGCAGAGTGAGAGTATCAAGAGCCCTGCAGACGCCAAGGTCCATGAAGGAGAGGCAAGAGCTACTCCAAGCACCAGAGATGAGATTCCCCTGCAGCCCCTGGTGCAAGCCATGGTGAAGGAGCTCCATGGGGATGCAGAGTTCCACTTGCAGCCGCTAGAGGAGCCCCACACCAGAGCAGGTGGGTGCCTGGGATCAGGAAAGCTAAGGCACAGCTGCAGCTAAGTTGTACAAAAGGTGTGAGAAATACTAAGGGTTTCCACAGACATGTTAGTCAGAAAAGAAAGACACCACTCCACACAATCCTAACAAATAAGACAACAGACATGGAGACACTGAGGCGTTCAAGAACTGCATTGCCTGTTTTCACTGAGAATTCTGTTCCTTCTGCTATCAAGTCCCTGCATGTCAAGAGAGGAACTAGAGGAATGAGTTAGTGTCTACCATAAGAGATCAGGCTCAAGACCATATAAAAAACTAAAAATAGGAGACAGAATGAGATGCATCCTAGAGTCCTGAGGGAACTAGCAGGTGTAATTGCTAATCTAAAAGCTCAGTGCCCAAATAGAAAGAAATACTGAATGCTGCCCCTCAGGAGTCCATATTGGGACCAATACTGTTCAATATCTTCATATCAGCATAGACAGTGGGAGTGAATACATCCTCAGCAAGTTTGCAGATAACACCAAGATGAAAAGAAGGCCAGGTGCAAGGTCCTGTATCTGGGTCAGGGCAGTGACCAGTATTTGTTGGGAGATGACTGGATTGGTGGCAGTTCTCAAGAGAAAGAGTTGGCTATATTGGTAGATGAAAAATTAGGTATGAGCTATCAATTTGCACTTGTAGTGTGGAAAGTTAATCATATCCTGCGGTGTATCAAAGTGGGCATGGTCAACAGGTACAGGGGTGATTCTTGCCTTCTGCTCTTGTGTGACCTTACCTGGAGTACTGTGTCCAGCTCTGGGACCCCCAGTACAAGAAAGACATGGATATGTTGGAGTGGGTCTAGTTGATGGCCGCAAAAATAATCAGAGGGCTGGAGCATCTTTCTTGTGAGGAAAGGTTGAGAGAGCTGGGGCATTTAAAGCCTGGAAAAGAGAAGGCTGCAGGGAGAACTTACAGCAATTTTTCCATATATTAAGAAGATGAGTTAGCAGAAAGACAGCGAAAAGGCTTTCTGAAATTGAAAGAGGGTAGATTTAGACTGGATATAAGGAAGACATTTTTTATGATAAGGTTGGTAAGACACTGAAACAGGTTGCCCAGAGAAGTAGATGCTCCATCCCTAGAAATCTTTAAGATCAGGTTGGATGAGACTTTGAGCAGCTAGATTTGGTGAAAGATGTCCTTGCCTTGGGCATGGGCGTTGGACTACATGAAATATTAAGGTCTCTTCTAATGCCACCCAGACTGTGATTTTGTGTTATTTGTTGGGAACAACTCAATTTCCTACCTGTATCTTGTGACTGTCCATCTGAAAAGGTACAAGATTGTACTTGCTGTTTCTCATTGGAATATGCAAGGCATATTGGAATATGACTGGGTTTCAGTAGATAATTCTTTTTTCACAGGCTAGGTCAGATGCATCTTGATTTTATCACCCATACAACAAAGATCAGCCTTCAATGAGCATTAGCGGGAGCAGAGTTTAGGCCTTGAATTAATAGTATGTGTGGAAAGTCAACATGACAGAATTAGTGTCATGTGTCAGAATTAGCAAAAATGTTAAGGGAGTCATATTCCCACCATATATGTCTGGGTTGTGATTGCCTTAGCTTGGGACAGTGTCAACCCAGGTTTCCTCAGCTTTGTAATAGTACTGGAAGGAAGCCAATGTGTTAGAAGTATTGTCTGTGACTGTGACTAAGGAACATATTTTTTAATAAGCTGTTTAATGAACTGCAAATGTTGGCATTTTCTTCCTTAGATTTCTACTTTAGATTGACTAAATGCAAGCTGCAGGAAGAAAAACCCCGAGCAACACACTTGTTTAGCTTTGGCACTTTAGACCACTATAACAGAGACATTATTGTTCAGCTGCAGCTCACTTTATTTTCACATTTTCACAGCGAAGAGATATCGATGAGAGATGGAAAGTGGAAAATTAATTTGGGAACAGTCACTTTTCATTTCTCAAGGACCTCTGAAAGCATTATAAAGGCTCTGAATCCCTAGGGAAATACAATGCAATTTTGAGATGCTTGGCAATCCAGGAAAGAGTAGAGTCATAAGAGGCAGTGCCTCTATGCTGACCTGAAGAAGGATTTCTCAAAGTTCTGGCCTCTCTCCCATGAAAAAAATAAGTTGGGAAGCCACAGATCCATTTTCTGTCTTTTTGGAATGTGTAAGTTTCCATTTTACTGCTCATTTCTGTCTCATTTTTGAAAAGCCCTGACTTTGTCTGTGCTCTAGTGTTTTGAGAGTTCATAGCTAAAATTTAAAGGCACCAGACTTCCTTTTCTTTCCCCAGACTTCCACCACTGCTTGCTGTTCTTTTAGGTATGCTCTGAATCAAGGAGCTTGGACTGTACTAACCCTTACTCATTTACAGGAAATTGCTTCCTCTAAGTTGATGAAAATTATTTTAAAGTGGAAATATTTCTGGCAAGCTTTTATCACTGAGTGATAATTTCAGGAAACAGTTTTTCACTAGGCAACCTTTGGGTTCAGTATATCTTAAAAAATATAAAATACTTTTTCTTATCTGTGTTTGAGGTAATTCTGATATCCAGCTATTAGCTGATTTGTGAGTTTTGTGTTTGGATACGGCAGAGGGCTTCTGTGGGAAAAAAGGCTTCATTCTTCCTTGATATCCTGTTGCCAGCTTTCATGAGGCTACATCTGTAGAAGTGTCACAAAAAATAGGCACTTATAGGTAGAAAAGTGATTTGAGCTTAGAATAAGTTCTTTGTAAGATATTTAGCTCTGCTAATTAATGAAAATAACCAACACAGGGATAGGAGATCAGAAAGGAGACAGAATTAGCTTAATAAGATGTTTGTCTTGCTTCTAAGTGGAAGTTAGAGACTTGCAATAACAAGATTCTTAGCAAGGTTAAGGCTTTTTGCCTATTACAATATTGCTGCTTTTTCCAGAAAAGTGCAGAAAGATCTTGTAAATAGGACTCTTAAACACACATGAAAGCTGTGGGTTATTTTCTATTTATTCTTATGCTGCTTTACTGTGAGCATTAATGTATTCTTATCCACCAAAGTATCAGGTATTACTATGAAAGCTAGATGTGTAACGTAGCATTAGTTTCTTCATTGCTAATTTATATAATTGGAATTAGTTGGGGGTATTTCAAAGATGCTGGGCCAGAATGCTGAGCTTAACTGAAACATTTTGGTGAGCTATATGTAAAAAATATATTAGCGTAGCCTTCCCTACACTGTTTCCCGATATACCTGAGCATTGGAAGGAATAGTTTGTCAATGCTTCAATTCTCAACCTGTCTACCACCACTGGCGATGTAGTGTCAGTGATAAAATTTGCCAGTCTGTTTGATAGAGGTGAATTGTTTTTGGCTATCTGTTTGGGGATGTAGTCACTAAAAGAATTATGGAAAGAAAGAGTAAATTCCTCTGGGCTTGAATGTAGTGATTGGAAGGCTCAGGGCAGCATATGGAAATCTGTGTCAGAGTGACAGTGCTGTTGTAAGGCAGTTTATGTGGGTACCTCGTCTAGCAATGTTTGGGATGAGGCAGAGGTGGGGTTGGGAGCTGGAAACATACGTCATGAGCAGGTTCTGATCTAAAAACCAGCAGTTAGAGCAGCTTGGTGGTACTGCTCTGAATTTCAGAGCAAGGACTGTCTAATTTATGGAAGTCCTTGTTAATCCCTGGTGAACAGCAGAGAATCAGAAGGTTGCAAAGTGCTCTCAAGTAATTTTAACATCCTTTCCCAGTGTGTTTTATTACATTTGGCAGATTCTGCATCATGTCTTAGAGGAGCTGTACTGCATCTTACAGTCTTTCTAAGGTCACCCTGTATCTGCCTGTGTTATCATTGTTTTGACAGCAACTTTCTGAAAACACATTTCTGTAAATGAAGTTCAGTGATAGTAAGAAAACAGATTGTGTCTGAGATATTCCAGTAAGACTAATGGCAACTGCGTTTTCTAATCTGGGGCAGAAATTTATTCCCTTTTTATGGCAACTGCATTTTCTAATCTGGGGAAGAAATTTATTCCCTTTTTATGGTGGCAGAAATGAAAGAATTCCATAATTGAAAGAAATATTTTTCCTATCTGTATGACAGACCATGACAGGTGCTTTTCTACAGACACAAGTGAAAGCACTAAGCAAAGGTGCTTTGAATAAATGAATAAAACATTAAAGCTAAGGTTTACTGTATGGTTCTGATATGAAAATTTGTTCATAGTATTTCCTGAAAATTAATTAATACACAGGAAGCAGAGCTGATTCCTGATTGCTCATACATAGTGCAATCGCAAGGTGGAAAGAAACAAAACAATTAGACAAGCTTTAGTGTTACGGGAATAAGAGTAACATTTGTGTATCAGTATTTCAGCTATATTCCTACCATCCTGTGACTGAAATTCACTGTTAGACAAAAGCTGGTCTCATCCCTCTGACATGTTATTTTGAGGGCTCCATGGACCATGGTTGGTTGTTTTTACTGAACCCACTGTAATGAACTGCCTTGTTTTTGTTATGCAGTACTGTGAGCAGTATATACCAGAATTCTGCAAATGATTTTTTGATTTCGTTTCCATCTGTTAGTTAAGCTGTTGACGCAGTCCACCTTGCTTCCAATGTATAATCACAAGAATCGTGTTTATTGGTTTATTGTGCTAAACAGATTCAATGCCCCGATGATTATTTTGTTGGCTCTGAACTACTTCCCTTTGTGAGGCTGTGTATCGTTAACACAACATCAGAAACAGAGTCAGCCTCCACTGACAGAAGGTAATTTCAGCTCACATCCTGGTTTTCCTCTATGGAAAATTTTGCATCCTTTACAAACAAGGTATAACCTTCACCTGAGTTCTGTAATTAGTTTGTGCCTTTGAACTGAGTATTTGTAAAACGGAAATAGGTGGTTAGGATAGGTAGATGGATAGATAACCCAATTAATAAATAATTTGGTTATATAAGCACCTTGTGAAAGTTACCATGACTCCTCTGTCAGAACTGTAAGTTTTTCCTTTCACTGCATTATTCTTACTGTAAAAATAAGAGTAACTACATTGTATTTTTCATACCCCTATTTTACTTCCATGAAGACACTCTGTCTGCTCACAATCAGGAGACCAAACTCAGAAGTAACTTCTTTTTTTTCCCACTGCTGATATTTTTTTACATCACCTATCTAACACAGTGACACGTTTAAAATCTCTTGAAATCCTCTTAAAATGGGAACTCTAAAATGGGAGAAAATAATAGACTATCTTCTTATGATTTGAATATGATTTGAATTTGAATTGCCTTCTATACTTATGCATAAATGAGTTCTGAATGTGAGCTTAGATTTTGTTATTATAATATAAGGGTTTTTTTTTGTAAACTGCTCCACTTTTTTCCAACTTAGAAAATTTGGTGTTTCATGAGAAGTTGCATGATATTCAATTAACACCAAATTTAAATTAGTCTTTTAAGAAAGAGAATTATGCAAAAGAAAGTAAGAGGATGTTGGGTAATGGTGTTGAGGGGTGATTCTTGTAACATTAAACTGGTCCTACTCAAACAGATGAGATTTTACTGTGCATCTATAATATCCAACAGCTTCTTCTCTCAGAGAAAAGGGAACACAGAACACAGTCACCTTAGGAATCACGCTTTGTATTACTCTTCTGCATTTATTCAGTGAGCCTAACATGGCTCTGTGATCCTCCAGTCAAATGTAGGGGTATGACCTATTTTGAGAAACATCAGTCAGAAATGTTAGGAACTCAGGCAAGGACTGATGTTCATGCTTATTTTGACATAGTGTTCCAACACAGGAAATGGCATGGTGACTTTTAAGGAGTGGTAGAATAACAGGACTTCCTGTGCTTTGTTTTCATTAGTGGAGGCCAAAAAAACTTTCACTGTAGCCTTACTCACAGAACCTTTCATACCACTGATGACAATGAAACTGCTGCTTGTGTTTTAAATGTTCCCAAAGACAAATATTTGACAGACGGCTTAAACACTGTCCCAGTCAAATCTTCTAAAATATATTGGGTATCTCCACATAGTAGTGAATTAGATGAGATTTGGGAAACTTGATGGGACATGCTTGAGAATTCAGTTTGCAATACCACTGTTGTAAGCATTTTATTTGCTTCCTAATTTTAAGTCCTACAATTGTATGTGTTTCTTCCAGATATTTTCCAAGACATGAAAGTTTGTTACATTAACCCTCATTTCTCTGTGGATCTGTCATGTCCGTATTTCACTGATTTTCTCAGTGTGTAACTTAGTGCCTGGAGTAGCACTGATGAGTCTTTTCAGCAAGAGAATGATGCAGAAGAAAGTAAGGGATGTTCAGGGTTGGTTTTTTTGTTTGTTTGTTTGTTGGTTTGGTTTTGGTTGGGTTTTTGTTTGTTTGTTTTGTTTTTGTTTTGTAAAAAAAGCTCTAATGAGCTGGTGTCTAGGCACTGAGATGGCCATTCTAACTTTGACTCAGATTTTCTATGTTCCCCTGAGAAAACCACAGACTTCCAGAGGTGCAGCTATGAGGTTTGATTTTAGCCAAAACCAACAGTTCATGTGCCCCATGTCATGTGCCGGCCACCTCAGTTGTGCTGGTGCACCTGAGAGTACAAGTCCAGAGCAGTTTAAGCCTGTTCCACATCTGAACTGTCACAAATTTTACCTGCTCCTCTTCATGCCTTCTTATCCTTTTTCTTGTACTAGTAACTACATTGTTTCCATTGTACAATTAACTAGGAGGTGACAAGGGTAAAATATTTTGCTACTGCCACCACTAAAATTTATGTTTTTTACCCTGCTTGCTTCCTGCACCATCTTACTACACAGAGCCACTGCAGAAGAGAAGGTCAGAAGATGGGCCAGGAGGGAAGTTTTCAGGATTTAAAATGCCTGAGGCTGCTGTGGCACCATATTGCTACCTTTGCCTGAGGTGTAGACAATAAATAATACATGTTACATAAGCCAGTATAATTTCCCATTTCTGTAAAAACTACAAACACTGGAGTGAGAGAGGAGCATTAAGACTCACTAGGTTATGTGCTATTGATAAGCAATGTGAAGATTACAAATTATAGCCTATTTTTCATCTGTTCTCTAGTTGTTCATGAAAAGATTGCATAGAATCATAAAATGGCTTGGGTTGGAAGAGACTTTAAAGACCATATGATTCCAATCACCCTGCCATGGACAGGAGCACCTTTCCCGAGACAAGGTTGCTCAGAGCTCCATCCAGCCTGGCCATAAACTCCTCCAGGGATGGGGCATCCACAACTTCTCTCTGCAACCTGCTCCAGTGCCTCACCACCCTCACAGTAAAGAATTTTTTACTAATACCTAATCTAAACCTACTCTCTTTCAGTTAGAAGCCATGGCCCCTTGTCCTGTCCCTACATGCTCTTGTAAACAGTCTCTCCATCTTTCTTGTGGGTTCCCTTCAGGTGCTGGAAGGCTGCAATTAGATCATCCTGAAGCTTTTTCTTTTCTAGAGTGAACAATCCCAATTCTCTCAGCCTGTTGTCGTAGGAAAGGTGCTTCATCTCTCGGATGAATGGTGGCTGCCTCTGGACTCACTCCAACAGGTCCATGTCCTTCCTGTGCTGGGACCCCAGAGCTGGATGCAGAGTTCCAGGTGGGGTCTCAGCAGAGCAGAGCAGAGGGGCAGAATCCCCTCCCTCCCCTGCTGCCCACGCTGCTTTGGATGCAGCCCAGGACACGTTTGGCTCTCTGGGCTGGGAGTGCCCATGGCTGGGTCATGTCCAGCCTCTCACCCACCAGCACCCCCAAATCCTTCTCCTCAGGGCTGCTCTCCATCTGTTCATCCCCCAGCCCGTGCTGGTACCAGGGATTGCCCTGACCCAGGTGCAGCACCTTGCACTTGGTCTTGTAAAACCGCATGAGGTTCCCATGGGCCCAGTTCTTGAGTTTGTCCAAGCACCTCTGTACAGCACTTGGACAAGCTTGTTTTGAGTCTATAATGTTTTAATAATGGCAGAATCACTGTTAATATTTGGGCTACTCATAAACTGTGGATTCCTTGCAGACTCATATTTTATTTTGTATTTTCATTGTAACTTCGTTTGTCATTAAATGAATTGTCTTTTGGGTGATGGCCAAAGGGAAGGGGGAAGAATTACATCAACCTCCTGGTTCCTTCCTCTTCTCTGAAGAAAGTGAAAACTTCTGTGAAGAGTCAGGACAAAAGCACTGTTGTTTGATGGACCAGGGCACATGGCTGGGTAAACTAAAATTAACCCAATATTCTCCTTTTGTTTTCTATGGGATTTTGTGTAATTTGCATCATCCTTTTTGTGCACTATCTCCAGCTGCAGTGAGGTTCTTAAGTCCATGTTAGCAGGGCCTGTCTCTTCATACATAGTACAGTGTGCAATGCAAGAGGGGCAATAGCATCTGTCTGTCTGTCTGTACACATTGCCATAATGAATACTTGATTGCTTCCTGGAAACTCAGTCACTATTTGACTAGATGATGACTGGTAAAGTAGTGCTGGTGTTCAGGTTAGATTGAAATCTTAATTCCTTGTAAACTATTTCAATGCAAGATCAGTCATGGGGACTGCATCTGGGTAATGCTCTACCTTATTTACTTTTTCCAGTCAAATAGCTTTGGTTGTTTCCTCAAGCCCCATCTGTTCTTATTTCCCTTATTTAAGATGAAAGTCTTTTCATTGATTTTTTTCCTTCAGAGATCTGGAAAAACTGGTGAACTTTGCTTTCCACTGAGGAGAACTGACTGTGGCATACATGTGCAAGTCCTGATCCAACTAAGTGTGCACTTCCTAAGTCAGTGAAACAAATGCCTTTCTGAATTGAAGTTTTAAGTATCAGAGTAGTTTTACCTCAGAAACCCTTATGCTTAAAGAAGAAAAAGATTATTTCATTTTCCAAAGAAGATCTCTAGAAACTTTTGCATCGATCTGAAGTGCAGATTTCTTTGGTTAGCTCAATTGTTGTGAACATTTTTGGTTTCATTTGGCAGTGTGAAAGAATGTGTCACTTAGCCTTTTTCCTTTTTTGCCTCAGGGAGCAATAATGTAATATACTGTACATCTTGAGGTTATGTCTTGCCTGTCAGAATTTTTCTAGATCACTAGTTTGCCTGATGCAAGATGGGGTCAAACCGCATATCAATGAAAAGTGTCTCAGTTGCCAGCTGCAGTAATAAAGCTAATATTCAATAGGAAAGAAATGTATTACACCAAGCCAGATTCTTAATAGTTTTGTAGCTCCTTGGAGCTAATTTCTGAATGTAGAAAAACCTTTTTTAAAGCATATTACATGAAAGAAAAATTCTAATTTTCATTTGACACGTGGAACAATCTTAGCTCTTGTGCCCTCAGCTGTTTGAAATGAGCAGGATGTCTTTCATACTTGTCCTTATTGGCCAACGATGGAGAGAATTACAGAAACCAAAATTTTTAGGGGCTAGAAATGAGGAAAATGAAGTTAAGATATTTCTCAAACAGCATAATGCTGGAGATGTGCTTGCTATACTTTCTTGTTGAAAGTGAGAGCTACTGGATAAGTATGACGAAGACTTAATCTTCTTTCTGGCTTCTGGACATCCTTGCAAAGATAATCCGATCTGCATGGATGTCTCCACACCTGTGGAAAAATTTGACTTTTAGAGAAGTATTTTTGTGTGGACAAAGTTAACAAAGCAAAGGTTGAAGAGAGTAAATGACTCTCTGACTCTGACTGGGAACTACTGTTTGGCCACTTGAAGTGACATCCTGATGTTGTCTTTGAAATACAATAATAAAGGCACAAAGACCAATGTCCTTTTTAGGATTTTGTTAGGATAACTGATGATAGGCACATCTTACATGCATTTGTAAAGACAGGGAAATACAGTATTTTTGTTACATGTAAGGGGAGCAATGGTACTGGATAGAGCTAATAGTACTTTTCTGTGTACTACAGCTGCATTTGTGGACAAATAGTCACCAGCAAATTTTAATTATAGTTTTTCTATCTCTAGTGATATACTATATTGTTACTATTCTTGACATTGAACTATAAAATATAGGGCTGTAAAAGTCACAGTAATTTACTCAACTCTGCAAGTTGTTCCTAGTACTGCATAATATTCTTTATAACTTCTCTAGCAGGATATAAATTCAACCCAGTGCTCCACAACTTCTTTGGGGACCAGATCAATAGGAGACAGGGAATATATTAGAGGTTTGCCTTTCCCACAGAGGGAATTTGTCAGGGGGAGAGCTGCAGTGGGTCTACCTGTTTTCTGTTCAGCTGGTTCTGGCTTACTAATTAATTATGTGATTTCTGACTCCTGTGTGCTGACAGAAATGCAAAATGAGGGAGAATAAGATGCTTGTTAAGTGTTTCCTCTGTCTTGCAGAATAGGCAGACTATTTGTGAGCAGAGACAGAAGAGTGTTGATTTTATGAGGGGTAGGTGATCTGAGCTTTGTTTCTCTGGACATATCTGTATGGTGATGCTGGCTTGCAGCTTAGGTCAGTGTGCCCTCCTCATCTATGCTGCTGATGTGCTGACATACATACTAATTAGTCTGCAGCCAGCAAGTCGCACTGGAGGACACTTCAAGTAAGAGATTCAATGGCTCAGTGCTTTTAGCTAGCTAATAAAACAGCTTCTGCAGGTGTTACGACAAATTAGTGTGAATTCCAGATGTCTAGCAAGCATCAAACAAAAAATAACCAGTTACAGAAAAAAAACCCTTTTCTGATCTCAGCGTTGTGCCTGTTTTTCTGAAATTATGCTTCACAAGTCCAGATTTATACATGTACATGACTCATTATTTTTATGAAAAAAATGTGAAGAAAACCAACTTGACCTCAGTGCTCTGAAATGTCTGACTTAAATGTGAACCAGACTGGGTTTGCCTGCTTTATTTTCAGATAGACCATTTGAGACTTCAACAGCAGTTTTCTAGTCTTCATTCTTATAAATGTTTTCTTTGACTATTTCAGCAGCTCTTCAGATTGTGTCATGGTTTAACCGCTAATGAACCAAGTACCATGACCCACTTGCTCACTTCCTCACCTGTGGGATGAGGGAGAGAATCAGAAACGTAAAATCTTGAAAACTCATGGGTTGAGATGAAGACAGTTTAGCAGGGAAAAACAAAAGCTGCACACTCAAGCAAAGCAAAGCAAAGAAATTGGCTAGGTATTCTGAACACATCTAAGAACCAACTGTGTAAGGTCGTCTTTTTTTCATCTTCCTTGGGATTTTTCTTTTCTAGTGCCATTTCTTCAGCCAAGAAGTCCATTAAACTTTTCAAGATACATTTATAATTTCAAGTATTGTAATAGTTATTCAGTGTGCTCTGCTTCTGAAAGTGGTCAGTGCTAATGAAAAAATTAAGAAAGGCAGGGACAAATGTGGTGATACTTCCTCAATATATTTTTTCCAGCATAGACTTTCTGGCCCAGAGGAAGTATGAGTTTGGGCTTTTTACCTCCACTTAAACTTTTTTCCCAATGTGTTTGTCCAGTTTCTTGTTGGATTCAGTTATCCACAACATTTTGCAGCAGTGAATTCCTTAGAGAGGAAAGAGATCATACAGCTTGTCACAGACACATGGATTTGCAGCCATTAATCCCAAACAGAAGACAATACCTCTCTCTAGTCTGTGGTTATATCTTTGAAATTTCTTTTTGAGTGGGATTAGAGTCTTGTTCCTTTCCTGGCACTTCCAGCACATTTAAGGAGCAGATTGAATCAATGCATTGTTTTCAATAAAGATAATTTTTTAGGCTATAAATTCTACTTATATATGACTTAAAAGGAACATAAAAGAAGCCATCTACAATCTGGATATTACAATGCCTAAATTCCACTTGCAAATCTAGCCTATAAGCTTGAATAAGACATTTTGTCCGACAGAATGTAATGTCTCCTCAGACATATTGTAGATCCTCATAATTACCCTTACATAAGCAAGACATTTACCTTCTGAACCCTCTTTTCCTTCTATTTTCTAAGTGATGATTTTTCTCCTGAACTTATATTATCTATCTTTGTGTTGTTTAGCAGTGTTTTAAAAAATTAAAATAGAATATTTATTCCATACTTTCTAGTTGAGAGCACCACAAAAACCCACCATGTCAATATACAATTTAATTATTATTCCCTATAATGAAAACTGCAGTTTAGACAAAAGGGAACATTTGAACAACAACTAAAAATAAAATCAACAATGATGAACAAAGGCACAGAGTTGCTTCTGTACATAAAGAAAGTAAAAAGCTGGTAGGGATAAGATAGAGGCCGGTAAAATCATGAGTTACTATAGAAAGATGTGAATATTCCCTATTCCACATAATAAAGAACCCTATGGGCATCAAATTAAACTACAAAGTGTAGGTTTTAAAAGCTGGGGGTTAATTGTTTATTAGAGGTATCTATCACCTACGTTACAGAATTGTATGTTTGTATTTTGACTTTGGGAGAGGTTAAGAAGCAAATTAAAGGCTATGAATTGGCATAGCATCATTTCTGATCGCACAGACTTTTGCATTCAAGAATTGTGAGATACTGAAGCAACAGTTAAGTGAGGTTTTGCACGCATTTAAGTGCAGTAGCCAAACTCTAGAAGGAGCTTTAGACAAGGTCCTGAAACCTCTTACATTTGTTCCAGACTAGCTTTTCCTCCCTTGAATGAAGGAAGTTAAACACACATCTGCATGATTTTGTAAAACTGCCAGATCTTGTTGTCCCTGAGGCATTACCACTAGTATCTAAACTATATAGCAAAGTGGTGCTTTCAGTTTGGCATTTACATGCTTTGTCCATTCATTTCACTGCTTGCAGTGAGTCACAGGTTTTCTTTCCATTGACTCGTTTGCTTTTAGACCTTCCAACTGTGAACTTACAGCATCGCAATCTGCGGCTGAAAGATAACCATAACCACCTAGAAAATGTAAAACGTTTCCTAGAGGCATAAAATCCTGGGGTCACTGTAATGCCTTATCTTTAGGCAGAAGCTAGGCCAGTTTACATGCAGGCACTGCGATTTTAACACAATCCAATGCTGCAAACTGCTGCTGCAGAAGCCAGATATTGCCAGTGGACCAGGAACTTCTTGCTGCAAATCCTTATATCTAGAAACTGTTTTTACGGAAAGAATGGATAGTGTGCATGCAAACTGGTAAACTGTGCTTCCATCTTGCGGGGATGGTGGTCCAGTCCTGTGTTTGCTTCCAAGACTGGCTTTAGATCAGCTCCATGTGTCAGGACAGTCTTCCCGTTGTTGTGTGGGGGTGGAGTGGAAACAGGAAAAGCAGTATGATAAGCTGCTGCTTTTTCCAATTTCAATTTTTTAGTCTGTGTGAATGCATTTATTTCCTAGGATCCAACACCTGTAATATAGAAAGTAGATGCTATAATCCTGTGCTGAGTTTTGCTTTGTTAAATGTTAGGTGTTTGGAGTATGGCCTGTTTACTCCTGTGTTTTATAAAACTCCATGTATAGTCACAATGAAATACTGTGACTATTAATCTCCATGTGTAGTCACATAAGAAATACTTATTTTTAATGGAAGAGGAAACTGTGAAAAAGGGCCATGAGAAGATCTGTGCACCTGGAAGTACTAACTTCAGCAAAGTCTCCAAGGCCATTATCATTTCTAATTTCTAGAGTTAATGTTCATGCTCAACATGGGTTTCAGCTGATATTTTCTGGTATTCACTTTCCAAAATGAATCATCTCTGGGGACTGAAAGACAATTACTTTGTTTTCAAGGAGGGAATCTAAATATCTCAAAAACAATTTTACAGATGGAATAGATCTAGTTATAGATGGCTATGGATCAGTTTAATTTTCTCTACTGTGTGTTTCATTCTTTTTGCAGCTGCAAAGAAGATGCTGGTCTGCTCCAGAAGGACTTGGTTTTTAATGATCTTAAAACATAATTATAAACAAGCAGCTGTATTCTTTAGAACTCTTTAATTAGCTAAAGCTTTGCTGTGCTTAGAAGGTGCATGTTTATCTAGTCTGCAGAAAGCTGCCCTTTTCCTCTCCTTGTCTTCCAAGAAACAGGGCATCTACTGGAGAAAGTAGTGACAACATCTGCTGCTTCTGCTAGATACAAAGTGAGAAAGACACATGAACTGTAGAGCCTGCTTTACTTTTGGGTTGATTACACATTCCCGTAGATCAGATGTCCTTTAAAGACCTTTAGGAAATGCTGTGCAGTCTGGCTGTCTCTCTGCCTGAAAAGTAATTCTGTTTTGTTTGGGCAGGTGTGAGGAGAAAGTTGCCAGCATGCATATTGCCTGAGAGGCGTGAGTCTGTCTATGCGATTGACTGTTAACTTCTAGGGACTAAAGCTGTGGTGAAATAGTAAAGAACAATACTCTTTCAAGTATACTGAGAGATCTCTGTAAAATAAACTGGCTGTCTTTCTTTAGGTATGTAAGTGTGCTACAGAAGTATGTATACCAGGTAAAAAAATACTGTTGGAAGGCTCTGCATTTTGACACCACTCTGTAGACAAAATGTCATATGAGGGAGGCCATTTATTTAGGCTCTCTTTGATCTCATTGATTCTGGGTTTTTTCATAGCCAAAACCAAAATATCCTAATATCTTTTTCAGTTGCATTTATTCTCTAAACACTGTCTTTCCTTGGGCCTATATATTTTTAGTCTTAACTAAAACTTATATCTTTAGTCTTTGAATTTTTAGTCTTAAAATTTGGAAAACAGGAAGTTCTCCCTACTGGAAGAATCCCTTATATGATGGTGAATACAGTGTTACTAGTGTATAATTATACATGCATCCAACAGCTTTGATGGCAAAACTTTCACTGATTTTGATTTTACTGAGCTGAGTCCTTTTGTGATAACCTCACTAGTGGAGTGTTTTTATGTCGAGCTGGGATCAAACCCCGGCAGTTGATGGTGAATAGCAATTGAGATAGTAACCTAAAATGTCTTTAAAAATAATATTAAATAAAATATGAAATGATTTTAAACATCTATTTTGTATTTACTCTTCTTGCTTCTGAGTGGCAGTGACTTACCTACTAATGCCTATGAAAGCTAGGATGAGGCTGGAAGTTAAGAGCTCCCTGTGGACCAGTACTAGAATCTCAGGCATTGAATGTAAAAGTAATTGGTAGTTCCTTTTCTTAGTAATAGACAGAAATCTGTATGCATCCTCTGTTACATCCCCAATTTTCCTACTGATTTTAGTTATAGTTCAAAATTCTCCTGCTTCTGTAGAGTTTGGCAATGTATTTGGTTACATCAGAACTTCTGCAGATCTTTTGGGTGTTGTTGTGGAATTTTGGTCAAGATCCACCTGTCTTCCAAAAGCTGCTTGGATTCTTTTTTGTTAAGGTACTGCTTTGTTTCCTAGGCAGTATCAGATATGAGTGACCTGGAAATGGTAAGATGTTGCATAAGGAAGAACTCTAAATCAGAAGTGACTACTTCTGTGATTCTGTGTGGGGATCACAGACACTTTCTCATGTCAGAAAAAGTTCAGCATGCTCCCTACCTCCCATTACTGTAAGAAAATTATTCCCTCTCTTCTGTATTTTCATCTTTTTAGACATCTAGAAACCAGATGGACTCCAGGAGGAAAGCCTTTTCTCCCTTGCTGCTTTTTGAGCATCAGATGCTTGCCAATGCTTTCCATCAAGAATTTTTACCAATCCCTGGTGCAATTTGAGGCTGTTTTCTCTCTTCCTGTCAATTGTGACTGAGGACAAGAGAATGACCTCCTTATTGCTATGACTTCCTTTCAGATAGTTGTAGAGAGGGGTAAGGTCTCCTCTGAGTCTCCTTTTCTCCAGAATAAACACTGAAACTCCCTCAGCTGGTCCTCATAAGACTTGTGCTCCAGACCTTTCACCAGCTCCATTGCACTTCTCTGGACTTCTTTCAGCACCTCAATGTTTTTCATGTACTGAGGGGCCCGAAAGACATCCAACACATCATGGATCCAGGCTTGGATCTTAGGTTCTTATGGAAAACAAACGTTTATGTCCTCCAGAGTCTGCTCTGCTCTTGCTGCATGGATGTACAAGATAGTTTTTGAGCTGCTATAGTGTACATAGCACAATGTTTGTTTCCAGGTAAACTTCACAGATTTTTGGTTGCCTTTGCATCTGTTGTTTTAGTGTTGGATTGGTGAGCAATGTGATTCGGACAGGGAGGAAAACATCCTAATCAACTTTCAGAGGCTTAAGCACTCTCCTCTTTTAGTCATAAATCTCATAAATCACTGTGAATATCAACTGAAATTCCATTTATTGTCTTTGTATATAATAGCACCCCCTATTCCTTATACTGGGTGAGAAGATGGAGACTTGCAAATCTGTGCCCTCCTGTGGCTTGTTTCTCTCAATGTCTGAATTTACAGAGACTGGAAGTGTGTCTGGGAATACTCACAAAGAAGCCATGGGCTAGATATTGGAAGCAAGGGGGCTAAGGCACTTGTTCCCTTACAGTTTGTCACATGAGTTTCCGTGGGGTGAAATGCTGTTGAAGGGAGGCATTCAATTCCTATCCCCAGGCTGTTCTTCACTACCTCTCCTGGGCTGGCAGTATGCACCACATTTTCACTAGGGCTTTGAGGCTGTGGTGTTCAGGTTTTAGGAACTGGAAAGACCCATGACACTGTTGGGGAATAAGACATAAGGGTTTATGAGAGAGTAAAACTGACTTTGTATACATAAGTGAAGAACGTAATTCTTGGAGCTGGAGGAACAGGTGAAGGGGAAATGATTGGCTTTTTCAGCAAGGTGAGAAGCCATACCAGCATGACTGAAAAAATCATCCAGGAAAAAGATCCCACCTCTGTGATTGTGACATGAAGTAATTTTTCCATGCCAATAGGCATATGAAAACTTACTCTTGCAAAAGCATAGAGAACTGCAGTGTGCCTGTACTAAGACACAAGGTCATACCATCAAAAGATTGGGCAAAAGGAAGAGACATCCCAAAGGGGTGAAGAGAACTTGGGAGTTTCCTAACAGGTTTCTTTAGCTCACTCATATCAGACCAGTAGCAGAGAAATTTCTGGTTTGTCTTTAAAGACTGTAACTCAATGCAGTTGTGAACGGACAAGTGTATGGATGGACCTGCTGTGCCTATCATGATTATTTAAGATTTAAAGTGATAAAAACAGGAGCCATGAATGGGTTCAACAAGAAAGAATACACATGTGAATGGCATACTACCAGATCTCTTAGAATTTTTATCAGTGAAACTGTGCTTGTGCTTGTGAACACTTTTAAGCTAATTTTGGAAAACGAGTTGTAATAATGACTGTAAAACAACATCTGTCGGGTAGCTAATGATATGGTTTTGCCTTAATGTCAGGAGTTTTTTATTGTTATGTTATCTTGGCAGATAGGAAACTAATCTTGCTGAACTTTACCCAGAGTTACCTACCGATGTGTGGCAATCTTTGACTGTCTTTAGGCTAATATTTTAATGCTACTTTAATGCTGAGATCACTGGTTCAATGTAGACTTGGGCAGTGAAACTATAGACCATGCAGATACCTCAAGGGGTATTTAATGTTTGGTTATATTTAATTACTAATTTTATTAATTTCTTTAAGGTCTGCCACAAGAGACATAGATTTGGTCTTTGCCTTTAGGTGCTTGTTTCTAGAAGAATAAAGGTCAGATGAATGTAAGCCAAGAGATACAAAGAGTAATGATAACTTAAGGCATTTGACATATATTTTAGAATGAGTACCACATTGTTACTTTGTTCTTTGAAATACCCTAAATTTTCCTTTGCACTAAAAAGTGATATTTCATAGATGTGAGTGAAATCCAGGTTTCTAATGTAATCTTCATTATGAAATATGACTTTCTCTTGTTCGTGTTCGTAATAGCCTTTCTATATATATTGGAAAAACAAGTGCATACATGCTGGTTTTGCTAGATACCATTTTCTAGAACAAGGTTTAGTATGGTAATTGTGTGGAGAGCATTGATTGATCATACAAATAAATATCAAACCACAGCTACTTTTTATACAGAATACATCACTGTGGAAGAACTACCTGTAGGGCAAAATTGCAAGCATTGAACAAATTTGTGAAATTCCCAATGTTTTTAAAAGCATTTAAGAAGGAATACACTTCCTCATTGGTTTTGTGTCGAAGTTTTAATGGGTATCAAGCTCAAAGTGAAACTTCACTGAGAGACAGTGTATTTCTTACAAAGTCTTTATATGAGACAGAAGAATTCATATGATTGTGACTTGTTTTACCAATTAAGCTCTTGTTTCATTTGCCTATAATTAAACTTGAAATATGTCCTTTTTAAATTTAGTCTCTCTTTTCACATTATACTGGAATGTGCTGATGACAAGAATCATATTCATGTAGAAATTATGAAAATTTCTGAGAAGAAAAAAATGTGTCACTTTGGATTGAATTTATCCTATTTTTAGTTATCTCTTCATATGTGCTGCAAGGTGCTTCTAAGCAAACTTTGATAACTATGGATCATATTAATTTACCCATCATCATCATCATCATCATCATCATCATCATCATCATCATCATCATCATCATCATCATCATCATCTCTTTTTTTCATTTTTTTTTCCAGTTGTACTACAGGTCTGTGTAACTGTGACAGCTATGAAAGAGTAATGTTAGACTAGTACTGGCATGCTGAAGTCATATACTACTTTAGTGTCTTAGGAAAATCATAAATCTTACTCTCTGCTTCTTTTCCACCAACTGTCTCCGCCCACTTGGGGTTTTCCATCTATTAGCAAGGAAAAGATGTGATCATGTGATCAGCCAACTCTATAGATTAGTTATAAATGTTCAGCTAACACTTAGTGGTCTGCAGAGGAGGACTGGCTTGCTTCAAAATATTTTCCTCCAAAACAAAAAAAAAATGAAAATCCCTAAACTAAAATATCTCTGAAAAGGAGAAAAGATTGGAGTTTACAGCACTTACTCTTGTTGTCCTTTCGTGGAGCCTTGATAATAAAGCCCTTTAATAGCAGCCCATTGACCATTGCTGGTTGTTTAAAACCCCTACATTCCAAATCAAACTTAGAGTTATATTAATGGAAAGAGAATAAACGGAAGAGATTAATAGAAAGTGGATAAATGTGATACCTGTGTTGTCTTGGTCAACCTTGAGACTCATTATCTGATGTGGGTCTGATTAGAGGAAGAAAACAGTCTTGCAGAGAGACTGGTGGCATAAAAAAATCAGGTTCAATCCAAAACTGAATGTTTTAATATTGTTGTAATTTTACTATTAATATACAGTAATAACAGTTGAATAATGTTAATATTGTAAAATATGTTAACTCTCCACTGCAGCCAAAACACTGCTTCGTTAACTTCCCTTTCAACTGAAGTGGAAACGTTCCATTCCATCACCAACAATACTGACAGCTCTTCTCCCTTCCTCAACCTGGTTGAGCTCTTTCTTCCAATAAACATGTACATGTAATCCAGTTTTTGAATGGCATTAAATTTTTTTCTTTTCTGAACCTATAGTTTTGAACTAGACTTGTTATTTATAAATAGCTTTACTGGGAACCTTAAAAAAGCATGGTACTTGAGCCCTGTAAAATAATTTAGCCCCTTAAGTTCTATGATAATATCAGCCATAGAGCATAATTTTGTCAAATACAACTTTCTACATGCAATCATAAAACTAAACTTTAAAATTAACATTATTCAGAAGAATACTCATCTCTGAATGAAGCACATGGAGACAAGTCTATTCTTTCTCCTCAAAAACCTCATATTAGTGCAGATAAAACATTTTTATGATTACTCCTTAATTGTAATATAAAAATAATTATAATTCACAATGGTTTCTTCATCATGCTATGACAATAGAAACATTGTATGCAGCATCGCACCTTCACAGTCCAGTTGGGGATGTTTTTGGAATTTAGTGCTTAGTGATGATTACTGCAATGACTTGGAAAATGAAGGGGCTTAATTTTGCCAAGCAGGTTTTCCACTGCAAACACAAAGATCCATCAATGAATCCTAAGTATGCTTTTGCCATTTTACCATCTTAGGATGTTAAGTAGCAAAACTTCTGGTGTGTTATCAATACGTTTCATGCTACCAATGCAAAGCACAGCACCATGCTTTGGGAAAACGGAACTCCAGCTCTGCAAGATTTAATGTAGTACACTGGGTAGAAGAAGAAAATATACCTTTGTCCTTGTATTATGTTGTTCCTTTGTTTTTGACAGAGTATTTTCAAGTGTTTTGACAGTTTATTATAAAATAGAGGAGGCTCATCGATCCATCCTTCATGTGCATGCCCAAGAATAGACTTCTTGCAGAGAAAGACATTGTGAGAGTCCTTATGTGTATGGAATTCCTGGTCAGATGAAGTGATCATGTCCGACTTGCATGTTACAATTGCTATAATGCTGTAATTAGAAAAATCTCACAGGAGCATTATTATCTGTTCTATTTTTTCAGTTTACATAGTTTCCTCTGAAAAAAAGATGATCAAAACAACCAGAGACTTACTATTTAAATAGCTGAATTTTCAGTGGGGTCATGCTGGAATGGGAAAGGTTATGTGCCTTATGCATTTATACAGCAATGAGATACCCTGTACTGGGTTTCTTTCACCTTTCTCATCAAATTGTGTAAATTTTGAATGAAAAAGCAAGGAGAATCCTACTTTCTTGTAATTTTGAAATTAAAAGACAAGAAGTTTTGCAGCATTGTCTGAAATTTCACATTTTCTATAACTTGACTCTAGGGCCACTCTGTTAACTGGCTCATCAAAGAGATTGTCTTCTATCTGTGTCCTTCCTTTGAAATTACTCATTCACCATCGAATTTTAATGCAAAATGCAGCTGAAGTTCAATACATAATCATAGGGAAAACTGGGTCTTCATTGACTTTGTGTATGGCAAAATTTGAGAATTGGTGATTTGAGAACAAAGAAAATATTTATCAGTCAAGCACAGAATTTTACTGTCCCAGTTTTCTCATACCTGTCCCAACCCAGTATTCCCAACGGCTTCCCCACTCTTTTTGGTGCACACCCTATTACCAAACTAAGTTAGGACCTGTTTATTTCTACCCTTTTATTTCACAACATACTCTCTATTCTCTTGCAAAGCATCCCTATGCTTACCGACCAAATTTATCCTACAACTGGGAAGCATAGAGTCTGTTATCTGTTCCTGCAAGTGTGGTTGTATCAAGGAGACTGAATCAGCTGCTGTACCAAACAGGAAAAAAATCCACCCCCAGTATCTGTACATGTGTACTTAACAGGAGCTGGAAGGCAGTTATAAATATCCCTCCCCCTATCTTTCAGGTAAGATGTGTGACTTTGAAGCCAGGGAGCCTCTGAGCTGGAGATGAACTTAAAGCAAAAACTTATTCATTATTCCCCATCTGGATTATTTTTAAAATAATCTTAATTTAAAATTTTCTACTAAGAGTGCTTTCATATGGGTTATCTTCATACATTTCCAAAGCAGATGTTATAGCACATTAGAGTGTAAACTTGAGAAGTGCAGCAGAAAATATGGAGGGGTTTGAGTGTCTGGAATAGCATTGGTTCAAGAAAGAAAGCAAGTTCTGACTGCCGCTGTTAATGATTTTTCAAGGCAGTGATATTCCCTCTGTGACCTGAAATTCAGTAACCTCCTAGAAACAGCTCTCAAGACTTTCTAACAAAGTAACTGTAGAAACCTGAGGTTTCTGACAAGATTTATTATCAAAAGCATCTCTAGGACTCTCTTGGTAGCCACTGGAATAGAGCTGCTGCTGGTACTTGTGAACTTAAGCTTCTTGAAATTTATGCTGCTAATGATACAACAGTGTGCTGTGATCATGATGATACATAAGTAGGAGTAAGTTGCCTTTATGGATTTCCTGTGAAGTACCTGATCAGGCCAGCATGTGTTTGGTTTTGGTTGATTTAGAATGCAGAGCTGTCTCAGAGATCTCTTTTCAATGCAAGATCCTGAAAGTATGAAAAGAAATATACTTTACTGCTGAAAATTGCTTCAAATCAGTATCTGCTTCCTGTAAACTGAACATAACAGATTTTTTGTTTCCTGAAAAGGACTTCAGGAAAAGTCCAAAAAGTGTCAGATTTTTACGTAGTGAACAAATTGCAGGCAACTACAAGAAGGAAAGGCCCTGAGAGGAGGCAAAGAAAGACAGTGGCTGATGTAGCACAGGTCCCAAACAGCAGAGGAAGGAAGAATGTGGCCCTGTACATGACAGTCATGAGAGTACTCTTGCAGTAAGGAATGTTGGCTTATTCGGATGACAGATGAAGCAACATCACCATTCAAGAAGATCCTGCACAGCATGGAACTAAACTTTCAGAAAGATAACTCTGCCTTTTGAATTGCCCCAAAACTGAAATAGGATCATGTTTCTGCGGTATCTTTATGAAGCTAAAATTTCTTCTTTCCACTGCTGTTACTGGAGGAAAACTTGTGTGCTGCCCAGAGGATCCTGGTTTTGATGAATGGAACTCCAGCATGCTTCCCTATTAACTAGAAGGGGGATATCAGCAATGCTATCTCCTGTGGGACATTCTTCTGTGGAGGACTAATTTGATCACTCTCTTTTTCATTGTCTGGCTGCCAAATGCCCCCAGAAGTTAACAGTACTTAAATACTCTCCTAATACCATTTTCCTGCACACAGGACTTGCAATTGCTTGGGTATTGTTTGGGCACAGGGATTGTTCATCTAAGAAAAAGAAGGGAAGCAGTCACCAGGGAATCTCTCCATTAAAAACTGTTTCTCTTCACTAACACAAGGAACCTTAAGCAAATTAATGGATTCCCCCCCCACCTCCCCCGAGCAGGCCATGAATAGAATTACTTTAGACAATTTGACTAGGAAAATGGACACGAAGAGGGGAATTTTTTTTTTTTTTTTAGGTGTGGCTTTGCTCTTCCTATATAGAGAAAAATCAGAATGGAGTATGTTTTCCAAGGTGTTATGGTAGTTCTTAATTCTGTCCAATATTTGGTGCTACAGAGGTTTTAAAATCCCTGTTGCGCTTTTTTTTCCTCTTCCTAGATCTCTAATAATGAAGCTATGGAAGCATTCTGGTTTCAGTCGTTCCCCTTGCATGCAACAATCAATATTAGTAAACTGCAGCTGTAGTCTATATGGTCTGTATTGAAGACTATAAAAGGTTACAGTTATAAAATGCAATTTTACAGAACCTGTAAACAAATAATGACTTAATGGAAATCCTGCCTTCTGACCCAGAAGAGCAAAATCTCTGACACGCCCATGAAAAATTTAATGAATATAGTTAGAAAGATTGGTTTCTTAAAGTGTTCACAGATGATTTTTAGGTAGTTAGATTGTTTTGGCATTATTATTTATGACATGAGTAAGTGCACTTCAAATTACCTGAAAGAAATCCAGCAAAAAAATGAAGACTTGTTTATTCCTTGATGTGCTGCCACATGAACAGGCATGCAATTTACAAAAATCCCTCCAGATGGCTCTTGGAGCAGGTTGGACCAATTTGCTGTTCGGAGTGTGTGAAGTGCTGCCTGATGGTGATGAGATGAACACAGATTGAGTGACCTAAGCCGTGCTCAGGTACTGCAGTAAACATATTGGCAGAGCTTGCAAACTTTATGTAGCTCAGTGCTGCAAAAGGAGATGAAGGCAAAGAGTTTGTATCAGTATTTAACCAGTGCTGCAGATACTGTGATGCCTTTGGTCTGATCCCATAAAGACCGAATAAATTGGTGGATAAATTTTTTATCCCACTGGTTTTCAAAGACCTTTCTGTGGCCAGAACATTCCCATATGTTTTTGCAAAACTTGTATTAATCTCTATGCAGTTGTAAATCAGCAAGTCATTTGTTTTGAAGATTGTACTCTTCCTTCTTGATTTTTGCCATCTTTTGAAAGTATTTATTTTTGGGCTTTTCCTGAAATGTTTTGGGCATATGTGATTTTTCCTTGGGCAGTGTTTGTGTTAATCTTCTAAAGTGTTTTGGAATTGAAAAAGTATCAATGGAGCATAAAAGAATAATGTAATGATAACAGAAGTTTGGGGAAAGGATTTAATAGGATAAGAAGTAGCAGTTTTTCTTTTGTTATTTCTAAAGTGTTGCATTAAGAACTTACTCTGTAGAGAGAATGCCCCAGTAAGCCCTAACAGAAATGTCAGCCCATGCGCATTTCTGCTGGTGTAAGTCCTCTGACAGCTATCACGTGCAAATTTTGCACAGCCTGTAATTATCTGTGCAGCTGGAGTAGCCTTATGCTGGTCTGAATCTTGATCTTAGGCAGAATGTTCCTTTCAGCTTTATGAATAAGGTGATCATGAGCATGTTTGCCTTGGCAAAGTTTTCCTTCTGCTATAGGATTACATTATACTGACAAAACAAACTACTGTTATAAGAATTGAGGGGTTTTCAGTAAAGAGAAAATATCTTTTAAGGCTTTACAAAGATCCTGTGAATCTGCGTACATTTTAAGTATGTGTTGTGATGAAAGAGGTATTTAAAATATACTTATTTGGGAATGCAAAGGTGTTGGCAGTTTTTTAACTGACCCTTGCTGTTTTAATTTTTCTCTTAATCGGATGGATACATGCTGAGGCCCTGCTGCATCAAATTTCAAACCAATCTCAGTTTAGGTTTAATCTGAAAAATAGTCACGTTAATATCATAAAAGCCTGAATATCTTCATGGAGACTGCTGGGGCTGTAGACATTGCTCACATGAGTCACCTTGTGCTTACTCACTTTCATCTGCTGGACATTTACTTACTAAATGTGGATAGCATTAATACCTTCGTGAGTGGGCAGCTGGTTTGAAAAGTTAAAACAGCACTGAGTGGCAGAAGAAGGGTGGAAATACCATTGCCTTCTTTTGTCTTTCTCTCCTCCACAAGCAGCACTCAGTGCCCTCAGTATGGCCTCACTCCCTTGATGGGCTACAGCCATATATTTGTTCTGTTCTCTCTTCCTTTTCACTTGAACTTTCTGGACTGGTTACAGGCTTCTCAGCAATGTAAATGTGAATCTGGCCGAACTAAGAGCGAAGACCGAACAACAAAAGAGCTGTATCAAAACAATTATCTGGAACAAACGGCCAGCTTAGAGCTCAGAAACTGGGGTTCCTGCTTCTGATGCTGCTGAGGAGGATGTGAAAGGCAGCTCTTGCTTGTGAGAAAGGCTATGATCTCATCCACCTTGATCCTTCTCATGAATGCAGAGGCAGCAGCAGCAGCTGTAACCAAGCCCTCTGTATTTAGCTGTGCAGGTAGGAGACATAGGATGAGGTTAAGTGCAGCATATGTTGCCTGTTTGTGCCTGATAAGACAAAGATCTAGGTGGCTGGAGTAGGCAAAGAAGTAATTATTGCAGAGGTGCAGTGAAGCAGTCTGTAAGTTTTAATTTGCCTGTGCCTAAGTGTATTTTGAAGCTCTGTTGCAGCTTACCAAATACAGAAACAGGGTCTTTCAAGATAATACCTTTTTATGACTCCAGAGTCAAGTACTTTAGAACTTTTGAAAGTTATTATAACATTATTGATGTACAGCATAATAAAAGAATAATGTAGCTATGTTAGCTGGATTGTATGGTATGCCAGAAGCTCCAGCTCTGCAGCAGCAGACACCTGTATGTAGGCAGAGTTGGCAAAGAAGGTAAATTCCTTGTTTTGAGCATATGCTAGAGCATCATAAGTATTAAATTAAAGTGTTCAGTGATGTATCTTATGGAAGGTGGATTTAGTTATAGATAATGAGCAGGGACTTAGTTTCAAAAACATCCTCTCTTTGAGCCAAAAATGGCAGTTTATGATGTTCTTTTTCATTTATCGGCTGGGTGTATGGTTAGAGTGTTGGGAAAAGACAAAATATTTGCTCATATGAGGGTATGAATACTTCCTCATTTCTCTCTAGATACCATTGAAAAATCAACATTTGCTAAAAAACACCAGTAGACATCGCTAAGGCCCTCCTTGCAATGAAAAGCTGTCAAGGAATTTCTCACACCATTGCCTGTTGCATGTGCATGATCAAACTAGGAAATCCAAATTACCTTCAAAATAATTTTCCTGAGTGAGAAAATTTGTATTCAGTTCTTGAGCTATTAAACAAGATGATGTAAAGTTTTGAGAGTTACAGTTGCATTAAGGCCATGTTATATTACTTAAACACTGAAGTGAGTATAACGGTAATTGGTTAACTATATTTAAATACAAAAAGGAGAGAAAAAGACACGTCTGTCATTTTAGGTTTGGGGTTTTTCCATTTTGGCCTTCTTTCTGCATTTAATTCCACCCCAAGTCCTGCTAGTTTTCAGCATTTTTAGATTATAACTATTCTATTCTACCTAACTGGAGTGTTTTCTGGCTATCTGATATTAAAATATTCTTTGATCATCCTCTCACACCTTTCTTAAATAATGTGCTTGAATCAGATTTGTTTACACAGAGGCATTGTTTTGCAGGACCCTTTTAAGATAATGATATGTATATGCTGAATGTCTTTATATGTATTTGTGAGTGTGTGTGTGGCTCTTGCCACTATCTGGAGCCAGCAATTTGGGACATTGTTAGAGTTTCAGATAGGCTCCTTTGGTTGCAGTGCATAAAGCATGTGGCCCTGAGCGGGTTAGTTACAGGTTCCAGGTCTCCCCGTCCTCCTGTAGCCACCTCCAGCAGAGGGACAGATGAATGACCCCATGAGTCAGCTCTGGAAGTGCTGCACTCCTAATGCTCATGTTACAGGATACTGACTTTGCTCCAGTTGCTGTGACTCTGTGGAGCACTGGGCCCGATGTGGCTCGGAGGCTGAGGTGTGAGCATCAGTAGGTGGGGCTGCTGCTGCTGCTGCTGCTGCTGCCCTGGCACACCCACCAAACTTCCATCCCGTGCTCTTACATCGTCTGCTTCACATTCAGCTTGTTCACATGAACCCCCATCCCGCACCAGTTTCACAGCTGGATATCTAAAATAGATGGAGAACATTGCCAGCTTATTTTCTCATTTTGCTTTAAACAGCATATACTGTCAGCACCTTGGGGAATACCAGATGGAGAGATCAACATTTTCTAAGGGTGTTTCTCAGGACTTGCCCTTGGCTTCTTCCTGTGATTCTTACCTGCTTTAAGATGCTGAGGCACTGATTGCACACTTCCAGTATGATTGCTTTAGGTCCTAACATCCTTTTGAAGAATGAGAGAATACCTCATCTACTTTCTGAATATTTTTTTTACAGCTACAGGTGAAACAAAGGCTTTCTTTCTAGCTCAAATTCTGCTGTCCAGTGAGAAGATAATTTCTCTGTATTAACAGCAACATTTTTTCATCTGAAAGCTCCCCGTTTTGTTATAGGACACAGAGCAAGGAAGTGATGCTGATTTCAGAAGTGTTGAGAATACCATTTGAAAGAATCACAGAAGTTTTAACCAGGATGGTCCAAAACTTAATACTTACTCTTTGTAAGGTAGTCTTCATTTAATGAACAGGATTTTTACCCTGTAGAATTATTGAAACAACAAAGTGCATGGACCCGGGCCTCTAATGTTTTCAGTCATTGTGATTTAAAGAGTTACATAGACCCTTGAGAGCTCTCAAGCTAGTGATAATCTCTGTTCCAACTTATATTTCCTTGCGTCTGGTGGTGATGTTGTGTATACTACAAGAAATAGCAACAAAATAATTTGGTGTATAGCTTATCCAGTGTTTGCATTTTCTTGCCATTTAGGCAGGACGTTCATACCTTAAATGTGCTTTATTTTAGTTGATACATCATGAAAAAATTTGTTACTCCTTCCAGATTACAACTTAGGTGATAGATAAGAATGTAAATAAAATCAGTATTATGATTTATAAAATGCTCCTATTCTTAATATAAGTTTTTACATGACAACAGATGAAAAAATATGAATGGGAATGTTTTCAGAATTCACAAATAGGGCTAATCTGGTTGTATATTAGAATCTCAGAATCGTAGGAAGGCTTGGATTGGAAGGGACCTTAAAAATACTCTAATTCCAATGCCCTGCCATGGTCTTAAAGCACCATCCAACCTGGCTTTGAGCACTTTCAAGGATGGGGTATTTGCAACTTCTCTCAGGAGCCTGTTCCAGTGTCTTATCAACCTCATAGTGAATAATTTCTTCATAATATCTGATCTAAAACCTATCCTCTGTCTGTTTAATGCCATTCCACCTTGTCTTGTTTCACTATATGCCATTGTAAAAAGCCCCTCTCCAGCTCTTTTGTAGGCCCCCTTGGGTTCTGGAATGCTACTGTAAGAACTTCCCAGAGCCTTCTCTTCCCCAGGCTGAACAGCCCCAACTGTCTCAGCCTGTCTTCATAGGAGAGGTTCTCCAGCTCTCTGATCATCTTTGTGGCCTCCTGTGGGCTCACTCCAACATGTTCATGTCCTTCTTATGCTGGGGGCCCCACAGCTGGATGCAGCTGTCCAAGTGGAGTCTCATGCAAGAGGAGTAGAGAGCGAGAATCGCCTCCCTTGACCTGCTGTTCACATTTCTTTTGATTCACCAGTACCCCCAAGTCCTTCTCCTCAGGGCTGCTTTCAGTCCATTCTCCACCCAGACGGATTTGTGTTTGGAATTGCCCTGACGCAGGTACAGGACCTTGCCCTTGGCTTTGTTGAACTTCATGACATTCACACAACCCCACCTTTNTTCCCACACCCCCCCCTTTCCAGCCTGTCCAGGTCCCTCTGGATGCCATCCCTTCCCTCCAGTGTGTTTACTGCCCCACACAGCCTGGTGTTGTCAGCAAACTTGCTGAGGGTGCCCTCAATCCTGCTGACCATGTCTCTTTTAAACAGTGCTGGTCCCAGTGCCAGGTCCTGGAGACACCACTCACCACTGGTCTCCACTTGGACACTGAGTGTGACCATCCAGCCAGTTCCTTATTCATCAAGCGGTCAATCTCTCAAATCCATGTCTCCATTTTAGAGACAAGGATGTTGTGTGGTGTCAAATGCTTTGCAAAGGCCAATCACTCTTCCCTTATCCACCAGTCCTCTACCCCTGTCATAGAAAACCACCAAATTTGTCAGGCACAATTTGCCCTTAGTGAAGCCATATTATCTGTCACTCCTTGTTTTCCATATGCTTTAGCATAATTTCTGGGAGGATCTGCACCTTGATCTTGCTGGGCATGGAGGTGAGCCTGGCTGGCCTGTAGCTATCTGAGTCTTTTTGTTCCCTTTTTAAAAATGGGACTTTATGTTTCTCCTTTTCCAGTCTGTGGTAGCCTCACCAGACCATCACTACTTCACAAATACGACTGATAGTGGCTTAGCCACTTCCTCTGGCCCTTCTGTCAGGATCCATGAATGCTTGTTATCAGGTCTCATGGACTTTTGCACCTTCAGACCTCTTAGATCAGGTCTTGAATCAAATCTTCTCTCTTCATTCTCCCAGTCCCACCTTTGCCTTCTGCAGCTTGGTGTGGCTGGATGTGGAGGACCAGGCACAAACAAGTTTTTTTCTCAAACATTCTGACTGTTGTTAAAGAAAAGTTGTGATGGCAAGAGAAATCCTGTCAAGGTGGGGCAGCCAACTTCCCTTTCCACCTAGAGATGCACATCCTGACTCACCTCCTAGAGGTCTGGATATGCATGGGTGAATAAACTGGCACAAAAAATTTAGTTTGCATAAGAGGTGTGCACCCGGCTAACTATAAAAGAAAGTGGATTGGTCCTGCCTGCACCCTTTTTCTTCTCTTTGTCATTCAAACAGATTCAGACAGGGGCAGGATCAACGTGGAACTAAGGACTGGTGATCTTCTTTCTTCCCTTTCTCTCTTTTCTGTCCTTATTTCCCTCCCACCTTGCTTTGTCTGGGCAAAGAGCGGCTATCATATTCTATCCCTTACTCTGTCTTGGAGTTTGTTGCAGGAACTGGGAGCTTGTGGAAGTATGTTTTATAAAAGTTAAGGGCTTGTTAACCAACATTTCTGAGACTAAATAGTGGACTACTTGCCAGAGTTAAGATGACTGTATAGTAAAAGCATAAGAGTTCTGTATCACATGGACTGGTGTCTTTGAACAGCCTGATGGGACTTTATAATAAACATCACCTTCCCTACCGATGGATCGTGACACCAGAATACTCGCCAGTGGAGACTGAGGCAAAAAAAATCTTTGACTACCTCAGCCTTATCCAAATTCTGGATAACCAGGTCTCCCATTTTCTTCTGGAGAGGCCCACATTTTTCCTGGTCTTCTTTTTATCATGGATATATCTGTAGAATCTTTTCTTGTTGCCTTTGATGTCTGTGGCCAGATTTAATGAAGCTGATTGCTGGCTGCTCAGACACTCTGTACTTCTCCCAGGCTACTTGTCCTTGCTTCCACCCTCTGTGTCCTTCCTTGTTGTGTTTGAGATTGGCGGATCTTCTTGTTCATCTATCCAGGCATCCCAGAGTTTTTGCCTGACTTTCTGTTTTCAGGATGCGTTACTCTTGAGCTTGGAGGAGGTGGTCCTTGAATATCAACTGCCTTTCTTAGGCTCCTCTTCTCTCCAGGGAATTATGCCATGGTAGTCTACCAAGCAGATCCCTGAAGAGGCCAACACCTGAGCTCAAGGGCAGTGAGATTGCTGTGTGCCCTCTTTGCTGCCCTAAGGATCTTGAACTCCATGGCTAAATAGTCACTTCAGCCAAGGCTGCATTTGGGCTTCACCTTCCCCACCAGCCTCTCCTTGCTGGTGAGAACAAGGTCCAGCATAGCATCTGTTGGCTCATCTAGCAACCTTATTGGCTCCTCTATCACTTGGAAATTATTATCGGTGCATTCCAAAGACTTCATGGTTTACTTATGCCCTGCTGTGTTTTCCCTCCAGCAGATATAAGGGTGTTGGAAGTTCCCCATGAGGACCAGGGCTTGTGAATGTCAGGCTGCTCTTATTTATATATAGAGGTTCTCATCTGCTTGTTCTTCCTGCATAATTCTCTGTCATTGGAAGCTGGATGGAACTTTCTGGTAGGCAAGTGCTAATTACCAGCTGCCTCCAAAGATGTAAAAGAGAATGGAAAAACAACCAACCATGCCCTTCTCCAACACTGCTTTAGACAGGAGTTGTGAACTGCAAAGTGAGTATCTAAGGTAACAGAGTCCTTCAGGATGGCAGATAAAACCTGTTGCAGCACTTTGGAATCTGCAGTTGTTATCTCCAAGTCTAGGGAAAGTCCTAGACATTTATGGGGAGGTAGATAGGTAGGTGTAAGTCTTTGGTATGGATCAGCTGTTGCATTAATAGATATTCTGAATTGTGTTTATTGTTTGGTGTATTATGAATATGGCATAAGAAGATTTTGCATATAACGTAATAGTTGGTGTGAGGCTTAGGAAAGCAATGAATGTGAGAGAAGATTAAATCATTCCTTGCTTACGCAAAGTCTAGAGAAGTGAGAAGAGATTTACATTTAAACTGTAGCCTAAATGTCAGATGTGGGAGTAAGTTTTGGGGAACTTTCTCCTGGTATATTAAGCAGAGATTTGTAGTTCATGCCAAAAAGGAATTATGGCTTCATCATGGGATACAGAAATATGTTAGAGGTAAAGTAAAGGTGGATACTGCTTTTGGCACTTGAGCTGAATTTGTGTAAAGATCACTTTTATTGTGAACAGCTGTGCTCTGCTGGGATGTTGGTTGTGTCTTGAATACTTTGTTTCTCCAAAATACATTTTTTTTATCTGCTCTGTCTTAATATGCTTTTTCCGGTAAATAATTGTGTATATGTATTTTCAAGTTAATCTTAACAACAAGCTTAGTCCTTCACTGTTTTCCTAAACAGACTGAATGCTGATGTTTCAGATAATGAGTCAAGTACCAAACCATACTTTATTTTTGTTTTATAAAATGTAGAGTGTTCCAGCAAAATACTTTAAGTATGGCTTCTAAATTTAGTAGTTTTGTCTGTAGCAAAACACATGCTAGAGCTGCCGACATATCCAAGTCAAGATGTCATAGGAAGCCTTCTTAGGCACTATGCTGTGAGTGTTCATGTGTTGTGTGATTTTATGCATGTATAAAATAGGATTGCTTCTGTGTGTGAAAAACTTAAGACAGTGAAGAACCTCTTAAACTATGATGACTTAAGAAAATTATACCTACAGCATAACTTGAAATGGGTGTCACTTACAATTCATGGAGGGTCACTCAGAAATTAACTATCACTCAGAAACATAAAAATAGAGAAAAGATAGTTCTAGCTGGTGTCTGCTAGAAAAATCTGTGTCCTTTTTTGACTGTCTCATATCAACATGAGCTTCCTTTAATTCCTCAAGTCTGCATGACCCTAGAAACATGGCTGCATTGTACTTAACATTGACAAGAAATTTTCTGAGCTTCTTAATATTTCTACTCAGCTGGAGGATCAAGAGCTCTCTTTTAATGCTTTCAGAAAAATTCAGAGATAAAGAACTGCATCCTGTCTCTGCCATGCTGACCACCAGTCCTCACCAAATACTCTTTTCAATTTAGTCCTTCCTAGTTTTTAGCCTTGTACTGAATTAGTCGTAAAACTCTCAGGAAGGTCTCTGGTAGAATCGTAAGGATTAATAAGGAAAAGCTGACCATAATTTTGGACTTGCAGAAATGTTGAAAAATGTGAACCTGATATTTTTTTAAAGTTTTGGGACTAATTATCATCTCTGTATCCTTGCATTATTCTTGTAAAAGGATTTTGCTTTTGAAAGGGAAAGGGCTTAGCTTTTAGAAAGAAGCATGTGTAAAAAGCCCTGCTTGGATAGGGCAGCCTTTTAGATACACTTTCATACATATTTTCAATGATAAAAGTGACTTTGTAACCATAAAGAAAGCAGATGATTGGGTTCCACTGTGCATTGTGAAAGAAAATACTCATTCACATGTGAAAATAACTAGATAAAAATAGTTTATTTTCATATTTGTTTACCATATCACCTTAAAGCTAGGCTTGGAGAGAGGTAGAGAAATTCTGGTCTAGCAGAACCTTTGCTGCTCTTGGGTTTCCAGCCTGACGCTATTTTGTGTGAGTTGGTAATTCGGGGTCTATCCTGCCACTTCCTTTCTCCTCAGCTTCCAACCTTTTTCCCTGTCAACTGGTTTGAGAGTGCTGTGAGTCCTATCCTTTCTAGATGAATGAAGTGTAAAACAGAGTAAAATTCAGTCACTGAGGTTGGAAGGTGCCTCTGGAAATGGTCTATGACAATCCTTCAGCATGAGGAGAAGGTCAGCTAAGGCATGTTGCCCTGGCCATCTCCAGCTGAGTATGGGATATCATCAAGGATGGAGATTCTGCATCATATCTGGGCAACCTGTGACAGTTTGATCACCCTCATAATAAAAAAGGGGGGTTTACCTGTGGGGAATTTCTTGTGTTTTGGATTGTTTTCATTGCTTCTCATCCTGTCATTGGACACTGCTGAGGAGATTGTGGCTTTATCATCCTTACACTCTTCTGTCAAGTATTTTTACAAATGCACAAGGTCTTCCTGAGCTTTGTCTTCGCCATGCTGTGGAAGACCCAGCTCCTTCAGCCTCCCCTTCTGTAAAAGATACCCCAGTCTTTTGAAGGTTTTGTGGTCCTGCAGTGGACTTTCTCCAGTATTTCCATGTCTCTTGTGCTGGGGACCCCAGATCTGGACCCAGAAATACAGAAGTATCATAAAAGTTCTCTGAAAAGAGGGGGAATAATTTGCTTGACCTGCTAGCAAAGCTTTTCCTAGTGCAGCCCAGGAAACTGCTGCCCGTCTTTGACATAAGGGTACACTGCTTTGCTCATTTTCAACTTGTTCTCTAGGACCCTAATACCCTTCTTCACAAAGCTGCTTTCCAGCTGGCCAGCCCCCCAGCACATACTGTGTCTACAGTTACTTCTGCTTAGGGGCAGGACCTTGAACTTCCCTTTGCTGTATTTCATGAGGTTTCTGTTTACCCTTTTCTCCAGCTTGCAAAGTCCCTCTGGATGGCATCACACATCAGGTACATTAAGTGTTTCTCGCAGTTTTTTATCACCTGCAAACTCGCTGGGAGTGCATTCAGTCTTGTCATTAATGACAATTTTAAGCAGTGTTGGTCTGAGTATCAATGCCTGGAATACACTGTGGACAACTGGCCTTCAGCTGCTTTTTGTGACCCTAATCACAGCTCTCTGAGCTTGTCAGTTCTGTCACTTTTCAGTCCACCTTGTTTGCAACTTACTTCGTCTGTACTTCATCAGTTTGTCTGGGAAGGTATGATGGGAAACTCTGTGGAATGCTCTGTTAAAGTTAAAATAAAGCAACCTCTTTCATTCTCCTTTCATGCACCAGGCTGCTCATCTCATCATAGAAGGCTGTAAGGCTGTTCAGGAATGATTCACCTTCATAAATTCATGCTGACTGCTCCAAATAACCTTCTTGTCCTTTATATGTTTGGATTGCCTTGTCCCAGGAGAAACAGTGAAGCTGATCAGCATGTAGTTCTCCAGATCCTCCTTCTTCCTCTTCTTTTAAATAGAAATTATGTTAGCTGTCTTTCTTTCAGTGCGTGGGAACATCCTCTCCAATTGCTGTGATCTTTCAAAGATAACTGGGGGAGTGGCATTGTCCAGTTCACTCAGCTCCACTTGGTGTGTCCTATCAATTCCCATGGACTTGTGTATGTCCAGGTTGTTAAAATGTTCCCTATCCTAGTCTTCCTCTACAAGTTGTAAGTTTTCTTGTGCTACGCTTTACTGCTGGTGTCCTCACATCCTTCAGGCTGCCAGGTTGCCACCAGGTTGAATACACACCAGCTCATTCCAGCACTAGGAAAAGTTTGTGTGGGTTACTTTACTGGCCATGGTATGAGGGCTATTTCAGCATGAAACTAGGAACACATGTGCTGCTCTCCATAGCGTAAGAGCCTTAAAAATAATATTTGGCCTACACTGTTAAGACCACCAAAGCCCACGCTTCCCAAATAAGCCTTCTGGGTTCCAGGAACTTGATGTAAGATAAAGGCAGTACTATTGTCCAATTATTTCAGGTTTACAGAGAAGTAAACACGACTGGAGGAGAAGAATGTATCCACAAGGAAAGCCAGCTCAGCAGCTGTGCTAAAAATCATCTCTGGCTGGGCCCAGCAGGGGGAGACCATAGCCCACTGACCCATTTGCTGAGGCCAGATTTGCACACTAGAGTTTGGGGATTTTTTTAAGTCATCCACTATGAGTGAAATGCAACTGTACTGGGTTTGTCTCTGGGGCAGAAAATTCATTTTTGTGTTGCTGTTTGTAAGTGGGCAAGAGGTACTTAGAAAAACAGTGGAAAATCATCTTGGAGGTATGCTTAGGAGATTCATGTATTAAGAAAAAGTATTTTATAGGATCTCAATTTTTAGAAAAAATGTTCCCAGTGGCATCCTTTATATGACTTACTGTGCTGTCTGTTTCCTTGGAGCAAATAAGTATTTTCACCACAGGTGAGAAATCTGGCACTGGGTTGACCACCCAGAAATTGCAAGGAGTCTGCACTGGCAAAGGGACCACCCAAATACTGACATTCCACTGTGCTCAAATCAGCAGTAAGAAACTTCAGTGGCATGCACTCAGAAATACATGCTGGGAATATGAATCCTTCAGGAGAAGGAGGAGAGCTCATAGTTTGTAGAAGAAATCTGGTAAAAATACATGACCATTGACTAACATATGGAACACAATGTATTTTAATCCTGTACACATGTGAATGAGTGAATGAATGAAATGGAAGCTGGGACAGCGCACAAAGATTGTACACCGAAGAGCTTCCAGTTCCTGTATTTCTAAAGGCACTATGAGACTACAACAAAATGAGTTCTTTGCAGAATAGTCATATAGGCAAAGTCGACACTGCTGCTGTGGCAGCACTGGCACAGACCAGAAGGGCCTGCTTCCTGCTAAAAGTGCTGCTCATCGGTTTAGAGCTCAGTACACTTGATTTATTCAAGAATTTGTGTTTCCCTGTTCAAACCCCATACCTCTGTGTTTTAGGTGTTTCCACCTAGTGGAAGTGTGGATTAGTCTGATGTGGATTCTCTTCCAATTGTGGTTATTGTGTTCACCTGTGTGTGCAGTAGAAGACTGAGACTTGGAAATCTTTAAGTCAGACCACTGTGGATGGCTGAGCATAATGAAAATTTGTCACCAAAACTTTAACGTGGCTGCTAAGGAATAGTAGATGGTATGTCTCTTAAGCTTCTAAGTAAATTTAGACATTTAATTTACTCCCAGAAACATCAGACTACTTAATAGCAGACTTCTCCTTTGTCTCTATGTATGCCTTCTTCTATTATGTATAAAACTTTAAAAGTTTACTGTAAGGTTACTGTATTCCTGCTAAAGATTTTGAAATGCTTAGGTCTGAAATATTTTAACTGAAAAATGAATTGGTCTTAAAACCCTTACTGAAAAAAAGTGCTACCTGGGACTTCGAAGAAACTGATATTTTGCAGGTCATGGACAATTATTTCCTGTATTAGCATTTTGCTAAGTGCAGTGACTGGTTTTGGTGTGTTTTTGAGGATCTGGGTTTTAAATATTTCCCAGAGAAAAGTCTTGTGATATTAAGTGAGGAACACCAGTGCAGTGCCCAAGTGATACGGCATTTCTGCAGGGTGTTTATGAAAACCATGTGGTGTTTTTGCAGTTTTGATCATGACTTGTCCACACCACATGTGCTATGAAAAACGATATGAACGTAAGTAAACTAATTTTCACAGATGTAGGAAGATTCACTTCATTTTTCCCAGCATTCGTAGCTTGTCTGCATTAAGAATATTCGTAAGATAGTTTATCATATGAAATGTCCTGAACCATCCTGTCTTGGGGCATCATGGCTGCTTTTAGGACTTCTTTTTCCTCAAGGCCATATGCTGATGGCAATCAGTACAGAGCATGTAACAGGTCTAGATCTGTGTTTACAGCCTGTAACACCTGTGTAAGTCTGTGTGTTTCTAACCTGTAGCAGTGGTGGACTGTCTGGACTTAAAAGAGATTTGAGTATCTGGGAGTGCATTTGGGAATGTGGTTCAAGAGCTCTCAGCCTCTGGATTTAACTCCTGTTTGCTACCAAACGCAATTATATTTTTTTGTGCTGTGTCAGACTTACAGGCACATGCACAAATATTTGTGTTCTCACTGGATTTCCTCCTTCCTGTAAGTCAAGATGAGGACTTAAGTGCCTCTGAAAACTTATGGAACACAGATGAAAAAGAGGCATAGCTTTGTATTTGACCAGTCTGTTTTACAACAGGACCTTAGTTGTCATGCGGTCAGCCAGTGAACTGTTTTGTCTTCAGCACTGACCTAAACAGATGAATGGAAACCTTTTTGTTCCTTGGTGAAAGGCAGTTTGTTACCTGGATTATTAATACTGAACAGATACCATGCATTCTGTGAGAATGACTGTGAAAGTCAGGCAGAATACCTTTTGGAATCTGATGCATATTAAGATTATGGACTACCGTTCTGCATCTCTTAGAACAAGTGTGAGTACAGTATACAGGAGAACTAGTTGGAGTGTTTGGTTTGCAGAGCCTGATTTTCTCTCCAGTATCAGCCTTCTTTGAGACATAAGATTAGGAATTAGATAATGCAGAGTGAAAGTGACCCTAATTCTGTTTTTCCTTTGTAATGTCAGCCCATTACTTTATAAATCTTTTTTTTTCTTTTTTTTTTTTTTTTTTTTTTTTTTTTCAGTGAGTTGGGGTTTATTTCCATATTCTCTTTTTCCACTTTTCATACTTTACGGCTTCCTGATTTTCTTTCTTGCATTCTTACTGGCAGTGCTATAATTTATGTGTCTTGTAATATTTTAACAGATGCTATTTTGGAGATATCCAGACTTATCTAAACAGAGCTGGAATTTAACCTCTTGGCATCATAATTTCACTTGTTGTGCTTGAATTGCAGAAAGTGTTTGAAGACTCCAATTGAATTATGACTTTATTGTCCAGAGCAGCCTATGCACTTATCCTAAGAGACAGATCAAGAAGTCAGAGGTTGACTTTGTTCATTTATCATTTTTGTGGTATAAGGCAGTATGGTGCATACACACAGGCAGGAAAGATATTTGAGAATACTGAATCTTCGGAAATGAAACAGCAAGTTGCAGTTTCCTTCACATCTCTTACGTTTTGGTTAAATTTCTGTCTCATGTAGGCTAGTAGATAGTAACATTGTCATGAGAATGTTGACACAGGACATTTTTATATATTTTGCAATAAACAACTACTGATTTATGGATATGTTGTCTTTTGCATATCCCAAGGTTCTTATTAATTTCTTTAATTGAAATTATTAGTCTTGAAGGTTTTCTTAGCCACCAAAAACTGTATCAAGATAGCCATTCTGTTGAGAGAACTAGTGTTCAGAAGCATATGGCAATGCCAAATGAAGTACAGCTCCTGTGTCTTTCTTTATTTTCAGAAATCCTTTTTGTTTTGTGTCTAAGTGGTCTTGATAGGTCAGTAGGCATTGTATGACCATACCTGTGTACAGTCTGTGAATACAGTTCAGAACCATGGTATGGAACATACAGAACAGCATGATAAATTGTGTGAAGGAAGCAGTCTTTATACTCAGTGCCATGTACTAGTTCTGTTCTTTGTCTCAGATATTATGAGAAATAGAACCTGATAATAATTTAATCTCAATTTGTATTGCCATTTCTGGTAAAATATTATTGCAATTTTATGCCTCTTTCCAGTCAGCACACTGGAGAACTTTGACAAATGTTATCCTATTTATAATAATCCTAAAATTTACTTCTGACTTTTTTCCTTAACTGAAACTTTTCATATGGTTAGTTTTGCTATTTTCCCTAACAAAATACAAAGTCATGGTGAGGCTGAGGTTGGAAGGGACCTCAGGAGGCAATCTGGTTCAGCCTCCCTGTTCCAGTAGGGGGACCTAGAGCACGCTGCCCAAGACCATGTCTCTCAAGAATGGAGATTCCACCACATCTCAGGGCAATCTTTGCCAGTGCTCAGTCACCTTCTCAGTAAAAAAGTGTTTCCCACTGTTCAAAAGGAAGCAGTCTTTCAGTTAGTGCCTATCGCCTTTGGGACTGTCACAGGGAACCACTGGAAACAGGCTATGTCTTGTTAGTGCATTCCCTTCAGGAGTGTGTACAACATCATGAGGTTCCTCTGAGCCTTTTCTTCTTCAGCCTGAACAATCTCAGGTCTCTCAGTCTTTCCTCAAAGGAGGGATGTCCCAGTCTCTTCATCATCTTAGTGACTGTTGCGCTCTCTCCAGTAGCACCATGTTCCAGTAGCTCCATGTTGTACTAAGAACCCCACAGCCAGGCACAGTACTCTAAGTGTGGCCTCACCAGTGCTGAATGGAGGGCCAGGATCACCTGCCCCACAACCTGCTGGCAACACCCCTCTTCATGCAGCACAGGATTCCATTAGCCTTCTTTGCCGCAAGGGCACAATGCTGGCCTGTATTCCAGCAGGATACATAGCAGCCTTATTGACCAGCTGAGTTACTGAATGGTTGACAGCCTTCGTTCTTGAATTCACCCAGTCTTCCACTGGAGTCCTCTGGTCTCTTGACAGCAAGCTGAGAACTTACCACTGCAGCAAAAGTGGCTATATGGAGATACTGAAAACTCTCACTCTGTTCTAAGCAGAGATAAATCTCAGTTGTGTGAAATGCTAGATTCAAACCCCAATGCAGTTCAAATTCCTGTTTTGGCTCTAGGGTATGTCGTGTTGTTGCCAGTTGAAGAACTGTTTGCACACCTGGTGGGTTAATACAATGTTCATTCTTCAGAACCCACCAGCCTATGGAACCACACAATGCTTATTCAGTAGGATCATGTTAAACATTAACCAAGAAGACGAATGGGAGAGTAATCAGCTCAGTTACTGGTAACAGTGTGAATGAAAAATGAAACAAAACTGCATCGTGACTTTCTGGTCAACCACTGAAATCTACACACATTATGTGATACTTTCCTACACGGTATATTCTGTATGAGAAGCGGTAGATTCCTTATGGCAGTTCTACACTAATGTGAAGTAATAATGGGAGCATTTTCCATTTCTGTGACTAACAGCAGATACTTTGGCTCCTACGGAGATGCTTTGGAGAAGACAGCTCTGAATGTCCTCTAAAAGACCTGAAGGTTGTTCTGCTTTCTGACAGAACAAAATAATCCTTTCAAAATTTCTACTTCTAGCTCTCCAATACAATGTTATAACAGAAATCAAGATTTTTGCATAGTGAAGATCCGTTTCTTCTTTGGGACTGTGTCATATATCTTTTTGGCATCCATAAGTGGTATGAATTTTTACTGCTATGCAAGTACTGGAAAATCATATTTGATTAAAAAAAGACACAGGTATGTATAGTCTCCATGAGCTTTGAAAGTGGAATCTACTATATGAGAAGAGTGAGACACATATGATAATCTTTTTTTTTTGCCTGTGCAAGGATTTTACCTCCAAATTAAATGCAATTAAGAAAAAAAAAGTATATTGAAATATTTTTTAAACTTGCACGTATATTTTATATCAATCCCCAGACTTGAAATTTGAAAACTTCACCAGCTGAATACAATATTCCTATGAAGAGTTACATTCTGTGTGCATGCCTACAGGATGTGAAATTTTCTATATTCAGGACTGCATTCATATATTAAATATTTTAATATATGTATGTAGATACTATAGATAGATACATCAGTTTATCAATGTATATGTGTACATACATAAGTATATGCATATATATATTACACTTATTTACTTTTCTTGAACTGTTAGGACAACATGTTACAGAGCCCTAAAGAACAAATTATGCTTACATCAGTTTCTTATTTACCGCAGATGCACTACAGAAGGCACAAGAGAATGTCCCTTCATATATCTTCCTAGTAAGCCTCCATTTGTTAATTCATCTCTAACAAAAATTCCCAAATTCATGGACCATTACTAGAGCTCCCTCTGCTTGATATTGCTTCCATTTCTGTTAGAAACTGAGATCCTTGTTGCTACCAGTTTTTCTTTAAGAATGAGCATGCTGAGGGATCAGTTCTGTTTTGTGAAAAAAGCCTAGCTGAGTACTGGCTTTTATCTTTGAACTCAGATGAAGGCTTTCCAAGTATGGCTCAGCAGGTAGTTGACTGCCCCTCCTGCTCACTTTAAATTTTAAGTGTATCTTGTCTCCCACAATGATTTGTCTTTCCTTTGCAACAGTCTCTTTACTGAATCCACAAAAGAAGAAAATCTTGGATGGAGCTGGAAAATGAGGGCATCTTTTCCTCAGGGTAATGTACATTTGCAGCTTTTTGAAACACTGTTCCGTCTCTTCCGATGCAATATTTTGTAATAAAAACATCCAATGAACTATCTGAAGCCTGCTCTTTTTTTCNTTTTTTTTTTTTTTAATTTCTGTAGGAACACACTCCTTTATTGTGTATAAAGGTGTAAGGATTTCAAATGTGCATGAGGATCACAAAGTGCGGAACAGCACTTGTTTGGGTATGGCACCTTGTTCCTGAAAGCATATAATGTCTTGCATGTAAAGCCTTGTTCCTATTCGTCTGTGTTGCCATGGCACTGTGCCCAAGCTAATGGCTCTTGCAGCTTTTGAAATAAAATGTGCTACAGCAGCTATCCTTTATTGGCTTCTGAAGCCAGTGTGGTTTTCACTTGCTCTGTTGTCTATGCTTGGTGTGATGCAGTCATGACTTACACAACTCTCTTGATTCTGGAGGCTTCTAGCTAGAACTGTTCTTGTACATATTGAGGGGAAAACCATAATGTGACATAATATAAGTGCAGTAACCCTGTTTTTTCTTTAATTGCTGCCTATCATGCTATTTTAGTTAGCTAGATATTTAAGTATATTGCAGTCTTCTTTTACTCAGCCTTTGTTATACCTTAAACATAGAATTAGTCCAAAGCACGTCAGATTCACACAGCTGAGGTCTTAGACTCAAATAAGACAAAATTCTGTATATTTTTAATTTCATTAGAAACGCAAATCCACATCATAGCTTTGAGGGATGAAATCTCATGAACTAGTCCTAAAAACCACAGAACATCTTCCTGAGTTTGTGGTAAACAGTTTTAAATGAACTTCTGGAATATTGCAATGTGTAACGTCAATGTTTTCTGATACTCAGTGAGTAAGCATTTCTAATGTTCTTGTTCTAGCACCTTGCCTTCCATAAGGGGAATCAATAGTGTATGTCAAATGCTACAAAGACTGTCAGTTCTTAAGTATCAGTATTCCTGCAAGAAGAATGGAAAAACTCAGGGCAGAGAACCTCAGTGTTGTGCTCAAGATTGTACCTACACTTTGTGGAGCCAACAAAATCTTCTGCCCTTGACACGAAGCCCTCCATTGTTTCTGCCTGATTCAAGTGGTTTATGTTACTTTCTCTTCAGGAAAGTCATTGATAGAAAATGTATTACCTCAGATATACTGCTAAGGTCTTATTAAAGGAAATGATACTGGGAGATTTGTACTAAACAAATGTAGGGTTTTTATTTCTTTGTAGAACTTTGCCAATCCTGTTGCAGTCCAGTGGACTACAAGTGTCTCCAAACTGAAAATGGCTATTTGTGCCTTTTGCTGTGTTAATACCAGTAGCTGTCAGTTTCCTTGCCTGTGAGAGTTGAAACTTGAAATCAGGTTGTTATTTGAGCAAGATTTTCTTAATGTGCATTTTCCTTGCTTGGCAAACTTGCTGCTGATAAGCAAGCAGACAGCACAGTAGGATGAGATTATGAGTGTTGTATAATGTACTTGTTCTCTTTCTCCCCATTTTCCGTTTTTTTTTTAACTCATCCTCTGGGAAGAGTCCTCCCAGGCACACTTGGAAAGCTGCCAGTCCAGAAATATACGTAGTTCTGAAATTCTTCCCATTCTGAGGTTTTTGATACTCTTTTTGTGGCATAGTCAAATCAGAAAGGATACCAAAAGTAGTTTCTGTGGAGGATGTCACTGAAGAAAGGAAAGCAGAGTCACTCTGAAGATCCCGGAGACATGAATGTCAGGATATAAAAGAGCTAAAGCTATTAGTACTTTATGTGACTATTCTGGGTACTTAAAACTGCACAAGAGACAGAGAACAATGGTAATTATTCACATACATGTTTACTGCTTCTTTACTATGCCGCTTCTGTGCTTTGATGGGCTTTTACATAGTGGTTCTCATCTGTTCCATGTTATCAGCTACTAGTAAAAGCCATCTACTTAAACACATATAATTTAGACTGCCTGAAAATAAAGGACCTGTGAGGTCTGTTGGGTGTTGTGGTTGTTAATTGGCTTCAAGGCTTAAGGGATGCTGAAAACCTTGCAATTCGCAGCATTCACGTCTACATTCACGCTGATCTGTTAGATCACTCCCAAAGGGCCAGCTCACTAGAATAGAATTTTGTTTATACCCATACCCACAACGTTACTCCAGTTACACCATATGGTATGCTGCACATTAATAGGTAAATAGATAATATCTGTCCCCTGGGGACCTCAGCAAAGTATGTCTAATACTTGTTTTGCCCCAAACTGCCTGCTTTTGGCCTATCTGTGTTGTCCTGGCTGATTTATGCCAGAAATTTACCAGCACCTTGTAGCAAGAGTGGGGAAGTGTGGGAGCCTACCCCAGTGCTCCCACAGAAGAAGTGCTTGTTTGGCAGTCAGCTGAACCTGACATGCCTGGGGAAGATAGCTTAGATTACTGCACTGGAACTGTAAGAATAAAGCCCTTCATGGATCAATGGCATGGCGTTTGTATTGACCCTCAGAGCACCTTGTCAAGAGGCAAAACACATGTTAAAATGATACACACCTAACCTGTGCCAGAAGAATATTTTGTTCTAAATTTTCACAACATAATTAAGTTTTCTTTTCCTGTTTGCAGGGATTGTGAGCAAAGAAGATACTCTACAGTGGCCTGCCATCATGTAGAAAGCACAGTGGGCGGAAAAGAGTGTCTCCTGTCTTAGGCCATCTGTCCAGGCAGTTGTTCTTCTTGGGTGACACAGGGCAACCCCAATGGGCACAGGAATGCTTTTAACAGCATGAGTCAATCCTCAGTTTTCATTTGTATAGAGCTGAAGTCATGTGAGATCTGGCTTTTTGAAATGTTTAAATATGGGCCTGGTGTGGTCTTTCCTCACACATAAGCCTGTGAGCTCTCACTGAGAGCTTTGTCTCACTCTGTTCTCTATACAGTAAATAGTCAAGTATGCCTTGCCATTAAACCACTGTTGCATTTACCATTGCTCTTTGTAAACTCATAGTTTTGTGTCAATTAAGTATATTGTTGCTTCTCTTTTACGAGTCAAGTGCATAATTCCCTCTGCGACAAGGCCTGTCCTAGATACAGTGAGCAATCACCACATGTGTTCAGAACATCCTGATCCAGGAGAGAACATTATCCAAATTATTCTGAAGATAAAGGGAACTTTTGTATCCTTCCTACAGACATATTTGTTATAACAGTCTCACTTGCCTGCTATGTGAGCACTTTGAAGATGTACCTGGACAAGGATGGGGGACTCCTGCTTCAGCTGCAAATTGGATTAGGAAACCTGGCCCTGTTCCTGGTATATGGTGGTGATTATGAAATGGATGATAGACATTCTCTGTGCAAGGGCAGTGCCAAGCCTGTGCCTCCTTTCCTCCCTCTCTGCCTCCTTTCATCTAGGAGATCCAGTGCAAGCCAGCCCTTGGCCCCAAGAAGCCGTCTCACGAGAGTGGCTGCCTGCATACTCGGTAGTACTGGCTGTGGACTTTGGATGGTGGAGATGGACAAACACCAAGTGAGACTGCAAGGAGAATTTGCCATAGGTACGAACTTCTTGTGTTTGTTCATGAAATGGGTAGGGTGGTCTGAGGAGCACTGAAGGTAGGACACTGGCATCCTTAGGACCTATTATCCTTACTTTTGAGTACTGAAAGAAGAGCTTTGTGAGACTAGGGCAGCAGGGGTGTCTCTGTTTCTGTGTGCTCACAGAGGTACTGCCTACTCCAGTTGTGAAATAGCCCTGTCTGGTGTCTATTGGGCAATATGCTATCCTTTGCCCTTGACGCTCCCTGTCGAAAGATGTAGCTTGGTAAAGTCAGATTTCATATATCAAGGCGTTTCCATGCTGTCTATTTGGTCTTACTGTTCAGTAATGAGCTGAAGTGTCGTAGTGGGCTATATGCACCTCAATGATTCTCAGAGCAACCTGGTTGGAGCACTGTTGTTCCAGACACCTAGTGAATTCCAGTGGCATGACCATGTGAGTGAGGATTTGGCCTTGAGAGGCCCAAATGGCTACTTATAGTGCAGTGGCTGCATAGCACAGACACAGCCATACGGGTCGCAGTGCACAATAATGGTCATCTGAGCTCTGACAGCTCCATTTAGCTTTTGGAAAGCTATTTTGAGATCACCATGTAGTGTAGCAGAGAAAGTAGGTGAGTTTGGGTTTGTCTCACCAGTTCTTTCAGTGCAGTTTCTTGAGTGTTTATTCGGCTGGTAAAAACAGAAATGGGCTAAGATTTTGCCTCTGAATGAATGAATGAATGAATGAATGAATGAATGTGAATGCAGAAGACATTTTGGAGGCATTGTGTCTTTAAACTACTACTAGTTCATGAGAAAACATGTCACCTCCAGAGTGGCCTGTTAGTTCAGAAGTGTGGTTGCCTGGTTTGCCTCTACCCCCTTGCTGGGTGAACTGGTGACCCCATCATCTTGTCTCCTGTCACAGTCCTCCAAGTGAACAGTGGCACTGCTCAGCTGTCAGCTCATCATAAAGCAGCTGCAGGCAGAGAGAGGATAAGGCAACATGCCTGCCAGTCTTTTTTCTTTTTTCCCTCAGATTTACAGCTGGTTTTGGGTATATTTGTATTCTGGTAATTGGGAAATCTAATTAGATATCCTGGAGTCCTAATTAAGTGACTTTTATGGTTACAAGATATTTTGAGAATAATCATCTCTGAAAACTTGGGAACCATGTTCCATTCGCATGTGCAATTTTTGTGACTGTGTGAATAAGTTCTGTAATTGCCTGTAGGAATTTAGAGTGTTTGCCCAAATGGAAGAATTTACAAATACTTCCTAGCATTCAGTTTTTAAGTCTCTCATTTTAGAATTAGGGAAAAACTTGACAGAAAATACTATAACTGAATAGAAATGCAAGAACAAAAATCATATTCTATTCACATAAACTGTCTTTTTTGGTGACTTGTGTATCAGTTGGTGGAAAGTTAAAATTTTGCACTGATTTTGAAACCTGGTTAGCCACCACAGAATGTCCTTGGTAATGAGTAGGTACCATGGTATGTAATATATGCTAATAGTGTTCCAATTAAACAGCATTCAGTGCAATTACATCTCATTAGGTAAATAATTTCTGAGGGAGATGTACTAATTAAGTGTTTTTGCTCATTATGTATTTCATGATTAAGATGAGTTTACTAAATTTACAGCTGTGCAACTGAAGCTATTTAGAACTAAACATGCCAATATTAACAAAACACACAGAAATTGCTTATGATCTGTTTTCTTTGTTGCTAATTATGAAGGGTAAATAAGGTCCGTGGAGCTGCTTTCCCCCCTGTAATGAACAAAATGCTCCCCAAATGTTTTGAGATCCTCTGGAACATAAATGATTTTATAAATGTAAAATGACATTGTTATTGAGTTCTCTGAGCTACCTGCTGCTGCCTAGCAGCTGATTTGCTTATTTAAAATAATAATAGTTTTCTGTTTTAACATTGTTTTGTCATGTATGTGGTGGGTTGGCCCTGGCTGGTCACCGGTGCCCACCAAAGCCACTCTACCCTTCTGCTCCTGGTTGGACAGGGTAGAGAAAATGCAACCAAAGGCTTGTGGATTGAGATAAGGACAGGGAGGAATCACTCAACGATTACCATCAGGGGCAAAACAGGCTCAACTTGGAGAAATTAGTTTATTTTATTTCCAGTCAAATCAGAGGATAATGCGAAGTACAAACCAAATCTTAAAACACCTTCTCCCCACCCTTCCCTTCTTCCCAGGCTCAGCTTCACTCATGGTTTTCTCTGCCTCAACACAGGGGACAGGCAATGTGGGTTGTCAGTTCATCACACGTCTCTGCCACTCTTCCCTCCTCTGGGAAAGGACTCCTCATATTCTTCTGCTGCTCCAGTGTGGGGTCCCTCCCATGGGAGA